>CM021109.1:475315573-475583638 GCA_007115665.2 Sequoiadendron giganteum
ACCCTTAAACCCTCTACCCTCTATCTCTCTCCCACTCCCTCCCTCTCTCTCTCTCAATAATCTCCCTCATACCCCCTCTCCCTCTCTCAGGTCTCTCTCTCTCACTCACTCACTCCCTCCCTCTATCTCTCTCCCCTCTAGCCTTAACCCTAAACCCTTAAACCCCAATTTCTACCCTAACCCTCTCTACCTCTATCTCTCTCTCAAGCACTCTCCCTCCTACCCTCTCTCCTCTCTCAGTCTCTCTCTCACTCCTCTATCTCTCCCTCTACCCTTAACCATAAACCCTAACTCTTAACCCTTAAACCTAAAACCATTAAACCTCTACTCACCTTAACCCTCTCCCTCCCTCTCTGCTTCCTATCCCACTCCCTCCCTCTCTCTCTCTTGCAAGTCTCTCCATCTTACCCCCTCTCCCTCTCTCAGGTCTCTCACTCACTCACTCAATCCATCTATCTATCTCCCATCTCCCTTAAACCCTATACCCTCAACCCAATACCCTAAACCATCAACCCTATAGGTCCTCAACCCTATACCCTCAATTCTCAACCATCTAATCTATACATTGGATCCTTAATGCTCATCTATCTCTATCCCTCCCTCCTCTTCTCTCCTTATCTCTATCTCACTTCTCCCTCCATCTCTCCCTCCATCCATCCCACCTTCTCTTCCCTAATCCCTCAACCCTTAACTCCTTAAACACTCAACCCTATACCCTAAACCCTCAACCCTTAAATTCTAAACCCTCTACCCTCTACCCTCAACCTAATACCCTCAACCCTCAACCCTAATCCCTCAACCCTTAAATCATTAAACCCAATTAAAATCTCTACCCTAATCCCTCAAACCTTAAACCTTTATCCCTCAACCCTTAAACCCTCAACCCTCAACCATCTACCCTTAACCCTAAAACATCAAACCCTATACCATGTACCCTATATGTTGGACCCTCAACCCTAATCCATCAACCCTATACCCTCAACCTTAAAATCTTTACCCTCAACCCTTAAACCCTCTACCCTCTACCCTATACATTAAACCCTTAACCCTCAATTCTCAACCCTCAACCCTTAATACCTTAATCCTCAACCCTTAAACCCTAAATCCTCAACCCTTATACCCTCTACCTTATACATTAGACCCTCAACCCTAATCCTTCAACCATATACCCTAAAACCTCTACCATCAACCTTAAATCCTCAACCCTAAACCCTTAAACCCTAAACTCGTAAACCTCCTACCCTCAACCCAATACCCTAAACCATAAATCCTATACCTTCAATTCTCAACTCTCTATCCTATACATTGGATTCTCAACCCTCATATATCTCTATCCCTCCCTCCTCTCTATCTCACTTCTCCCTCCATCTATTCCTCCATCCTTCCTTCCCTCTCTACCCTAATCCCTCAAGCCTACACCCTCAACCCTTAAACCCTTAAACACTCAACCCTCACCCAAATACCCTCTACTCTAAACCCAATACCTTCTACCATAAACCCTATACCCTCAACCCTTAAACCCTTAAACCCAAGTAAACTCTCTACCCTAATCCCTCAACCCTCAACCCTTAAACCCTCTACCCATTACCCTCTACCCTATACCCTCTACCCTCATCCCTCAACCCACAACCCGCAACCCACAACCCTCAACCCTCAACCCTCAACCCATATACCCTCTACCCATATACCCTCTACCCTATACATTGGACCCTCAACCCCAATCCCTCAACCTTATACCCTCAACCCTCTACCCTCAACCTTAAACCGTCAACCGTCAACCCTTAAACCCTCTACCCTATACATTAAACCCTCAACCCTCAATTCTCAAACCTTAACCCTTAATACCTCAACCCTAGGTAGGTAGGTAAACATAGGCGAGATACAAAGTGATGAAGGGAGAGGTAGGTAAACAAAGGGATAGGGGAGATAAACATAGGTAGAGAGGAAAGGAGACGTAGAGAGAGAGGAGAGATAGAGAGAAGTAGAGAGGGGAGGGAGGGACAAGTAGGGAGGAGAGAGAGAGAGAGAGAGAGAGAGAGAGAGAGAGAGAGAGAGAGAGAGAGAGAGAGAGAGAGAGAGAGAGAGAGAGAGAGAGAGAGAGAGAGAGAGTGTGTTGATATATAGAGTGATGGAGGGAGAGGTGGGTAAAGAGAGGGAGAGGGGAGATAAAGATAAATAGAGAGGGAAGGAGATGTAGAGAGAGATGATAGATAGAGAGAAGTAGAGAGTGGAGGGATGGTGGGAGAGGAAAGGAGGAGATAGAGGTGAGTGTGTGTGAGAGGGAGAGAGAGTGAGAGGAGAGAAAATGAGGGGAGAGGGGAAGGGGAGAGAGAGAGTAGAGAGGGAATGGGAGAGATAGAGATTAGAGAGGGAAGGAGAGAGTAAGAGAGAAAGAGAGGGGGGAGAGAGAGATAGAGAGAGTAGTAGGTAGTGGAGGGAGAGGTAGGTAGAGAGGGAGGGATAGGAGAGAGAGAGGGAAGGAGGGAGAGTGAGATGGAGAGAGTGGTGAGATAGAGAGTAGAGAGGTAAGGAGAGAATGAGAAATAGAGATAAAGAGAGAGAGGGATATTGGAGGGAGGGAGAGGAGAAAGGGATAATTGAGACATAGAGAGGGAAGGAGGGAAAGTGGGATAGAGAGAGAATGGTGATTTAGAGAGGGAGTGAGAGGGAAGGAGGGAAATTGGGAGAGAGGGAGTGATGATTTAGAGAGGAGGGGGTGATAGGTAGGGATAGAGATAATGGTGAGAAAGAGAGGAGAGAGTGAGAGAGAAAGAGAGGGATGGAGAGACTGAGAGAGAGGTAGGTAGAGGAAGGGAGAGGAGAGATAAAGAGTAGAGAGGGAAAGAGGTAGGCAAGGAGACATAAGTGAGATAGATATGGATGGAGAGAGAGTGATGGAGGGAGAGGTAGGTATAGAGATGGAAAGAGATATGAGAGATAAAGAGTAGAGAGGGGAGGGAGATAGAGGTGTGTGTGTGTGAGTGAGAGAGAGAGAGAGAGAGAATGGCGAGATAGAGAAAAGTATTAATTGAGAGAGAAAGAGGGGGAGGGAGGGATGGAAAATAGTGAGAGAGATTGGGAGGAGAGAAAAAAAGAAGGGGAGGGAGGGTGAAGTCGAGAGAGGGAGGGAGAGGAGAGATAGAGAGAAGTAGAGAGGGAAGGAGGGAGGGAGGGAGTGTTAGTGAGGAAGATAGAGGTTTGTGTTTGAGAGAGAGAGAGAGAGATAGAGAGAGTGGTGAGATAGAGAGGGGAGAGTGAGAGGTAGGGAGAGAGAATTATGAGATAGAGAGGAGAGAGTTAGAGAGAAAGTGGTGGAAGAGAGGGATAGAGAGTGAGAGAGAGATGTAGGTAGAGGGAGGGAGAAGAGAGATGTAGGTAGAGGGAGGGAGAGGAGAGATAAGGATTAGAGAGGGAAAGAGGTAGTGATGGAGACATAAGTGTGATACAAAGTGATGGAGGGAGAGGTAGGTAAATAGAGAGAGAGAGGGGAGATAAAGATAAGTAGAGAGGGAAGGAGATGTAGAGAGAGAAGAGATAGAGAGAAGTAGAGAGGGGAGGGAGGGAGGCAAATTAGGGAGGAGATAGAGGGGTGTGTGAGAGAGAGAGGGGAGAGAGGGAGGAAGGGAGAGAGAGGGAGTGGAGAGATAGAGAGTAGAGAGAAGGAGAGAGAAAGATGATATAACTTGCTGACTACTAAAATTTGACCTCCTGATTACTAAAATTTGAATTGCTGATTACTGATAATTTTACTAAGTCTAAATTTTTTAAGATCTTCCAAAAAGTAGAATTTGCATTATAACTCCTAGAGATCTGAAATCACTCTCAAACATCCTACCTATATACATGAAATATAACTTAAATTATAAGAAATTAAATGTCCATATGTAAATGTCAACTTATACTTAAATTTTTATTTCATGTATATAGTTTCCCTGGCAAAGAAAGCGAAAATAAAAGCGTTTAGAAAAATGCATTCCAAAATTAATTGCAAAAAGAAAGAGAACTCACACTTGTTCATTCATTGCAAAATTTAAGCCATTTGACGCTTGCCAAATGGTAAAGCCATTTGGAGAGCGCCAAATTTAGCACTCTCCAAATTTGGCGAGCACAATATGGCCTATTATGTGGTTTTTTTGCAATTTGGAACTGAAATTGTGTCACAAATTGGTGCACTTACCCTAATGCTCTTATAGGTCCAACTTTAGTGTGTTTCAGAAGACAATCCTGACAAACATCAATAATTTCACACTTTAATTCTCGACAATCAATCAAAATTGCCCAGGTGGACTAAGTCGCCACCTTGGGTGACTTAGTCCCATGTGGCATAAAAAACAAATTTAATTCAAAATTCTTGCGGGATTTTGTCTTTTAAACCCTAAGGTCAGCCTATGATGTGTTATTTTCAGGAAACTAGGCCACAACATGTATAAATAATGGTTTTTCCCTCATTTTCACAACTAATTCATTCACCTAACTAGTTCATTATTCACTCATCACTCCTCTCTCATTCTTCTCAAGCAAGCTAGGGTTTGAGCAACCTAGGTCATCAAGACATCTTTTCTGAAGCATTCAAGGGTTGAATCTTCCTCCATTGTTTCAACTCTAGATCTCTCATCATGGAAAGGTATTAACTCCATTACTTCAAATTTCATGCTTTCTTATCTCATTTCATCATATGATTTAATTATCTACAAAGGGGTTTGACCAAGGCAAACCCCCATGCCCTAACAATCAGCATTTTCTCCTTCTCTCCTTGTGTGTTTGCAAATTTAGGTACTTTAATGGTTTGGATTTCATTGAAGAATGGGTTGAAGACCTTTTTAGGGAATGTCCTTGTTGATTAGGTCAAGAATCTACACAAAATGACACCTATAGGTCAAGAATTAAAGTTTCAAAACTGAATACCTGGAGGAGCAGAAAGTGCAGACCGAGAGCTTCAGACTCCACTTTTAGACTTGCAGAAAAGCCAAAATTTGACTAAGTCACCATTAGTGGTGAATTAGTCCCACTGTACATTTTTTTCAGATTTTTCAGAAGATTTGGATACCCATTTGGCCGAAACGAGCTCCGATGCAGTTTTCCAGATTTGGGATTAAGTCACCCAGAATGGCATAAGTGTCCCAGCAAGCCAAAATTTCAGCATCAGCAGCATTTCCAGCCCCCAATCTAGTCTACAACTCATTCACAGGTGCATACCTTTCATTTCCAGCTTTTTATTTTGTTTCATAAGCTTTCTTACGTCATTTAGTTTAATGTTTGCATATCTCAATGTGTTTTCAAACATAGTTTTATTTTCTATTTCTTGCATTACTAGTTAGCTTCATTTATCCATTTCCAACACTTAGACACACTCCACACACATCACACCTATTCCAAACCCCTTGTTTTGAATGAACACCAAGAATAATTAGCACGAAAGAGAGTCCATTTCTCAACAAAGCTCTTAGGTGAAAAACCCTAGGAGCCCATTGGGGAATCCTCTTTCCCTAATGCATATTTTTTGTGGTTCAGTAATTAATCAATGTTGCACTAAAAATTGGCATGATCTCACATCACTCAAATATTCTACAATATTTGGATGTATCACTTCTTGAGATTTCTTATTGAGCTATGGTGTACTTGTATGCTTTAATAAAATTAATTTTACTTTAGGGAATTATAGCCATTTTATAGAGTCTCGTGAAAAAACTGAATCATGTGTGAAACTATCCTTCATATCTCTTCCACCAATGGTTGAAGGACCTTATATTATTAGATTTGCTAGCTTCAAAATGAGGAAAAAGTTGCCATGTGTCTATTGAGTACATTGCTCTACCTTTACCTATTGGTTTTTTGGTTCTCTATGAGATGATGAATAGGACCCATGAACTTACCATGTTGTATTAATCTTGACCAATAGAGCAGCAAGATAGAGTTATCAAACTAAGAACTCTTTTGGTGAGCCTAATGTTGCCACATGTCATATTGTTGTATCAATGCTTCTTTATACACAAGTCAAGTAGTGTGGCCATTGAAATGGTTGTGAATCTCAAAGAATAAGAAATTAATAACATGAATTTTTCAAATTGATAGCTTCAAAATCATGCATGGGCCATTGATCTTAGGAAAATTGACAATTTTGAAGGTTACTTTTATTTTTTGAAACCATAAGGAAGAAGAGACCTAGCAATGCCATTATGTTTGTTTTTTATTATCAAAAAATAGGTTTTGAAGGGTTTTTGAAACCCTGAACAAAATAAAAGGTAGCTCGAGAGAATAGACAAAAGGAAGCTACCCCAAAAGACAAAAAGTTAATTAAACCCCAATCAACTGATCACCAAACCATCAGCAAAAAATTAGTAGACACAAAAATAATAGAGTAGCATCTAGAGAAGGTTCTTTAAAATCCTTGTTATCTCCAAATATTTGGTGATGACCTTGTCATGCATCTCCATGACCTATTTCACTTCCTGCACCGAGATATCAATACCTTTTTTGGTTTTGCTACAAGTTCACACACTCGGCCCTGCCCCAAGATCTTTTACCTAATTCCCCATTTCATTATCCTCTCCCACAACATGCATCCTCTGTTCAGGAAGAAGGGGATTACAAATCTAGTCCTTATCCTTCTCACTTAAAAGCACAATACCCTCCATAGTAGTCACAAGAGAATCATTGCTGAGATTAACTAGATAGAGAGATCCTGATGAAATTTCAGAAAATTCTTCTCAAGGGAAGCAATTCTAGGGTCATGATCCTTTTTAATTTGGAAAAATCCTCTGCCATCTGGTTGAGAGTGATATTCAGTCTTAACCATACTATAGATTGAATTCTTCTCCAAGTAGAAATTTTACACCTTGCAATCATGTCACACTTGCCATGAAAATAATTGACTTCATGAAGGAGCCACATAAACAAATTAAAGAAGACATTTGAACCATCCTTCACCAAGCTAGAAACCTGACTAAGATCTAACGACTCCCAATTCAATTCCATCCCCTGGTGAGAGCTTGCAAGATGCTCCTCACAATGAATTCCAGCTGGGGCGACCAATTGCTCCATTCCTTTGCCCACAAAGATCGAGATAGTAGGGGACGCATCCAGATCAACAATTTTTTTAGAATCCTTAACCTTCTCCACTTTAGGGGCCTTCTTCATCACACTACTCACCTTCACCCCCTCTAAAACTTTTAGAAAAGGCTCCTCACCACCATGATTAAAATCAGGGGGAACAACATTCCACTCTATTAGACACCAATCTCAAACATTTCCTCCCACCACAAGCATTACCATCCTTATTACCCTACTTTGCCCCCCCAAATATTTTACATTTCACACTTGAAGGGGAGGGCATAGACTCCAACTTAGAAACCTGACCACATTTCCCAGCCTTTGAAGAAATTTCACTCTTAGCCATGGCAGAGGGGAGTTTATCCAGCTCCAAGTTTGTTTTGATAGCCATTAGACCAAGTAGGTGAGTCCTCCTTTTCACCAAACTCTGACTAACCATCAACTTCCTCCACATCATCAAAATCCTCACCTGTGTCATATTCTAAAAGAACTTCCTTGGAATTTCAAAATCTACTAATTATAATGTTTTCAATAGCATATCTAGTCTTAATATGTTCAACAATTGAGAGCATCAACCATTCATGTAAAAAAGGGTTATTGGGATTCTTCCTAAATTCTATAATATCATTCTCTGAAGATTGGAGCAGATAGAATGGGAAGGAAACCATCTTACCATGACAGAAATGGTTCAGTAACATAAAGTGATACTCATAGATGATAGAGAATCTCCCATCCAGAGTAAAGTAGTGCATAATAGCCATCGCCACATCCCCCCAGATGGGTTTAACAGAATTCATGTCATAGCCACCACACCCTAGCCGCTTGATTTTAACTTCCTCCTTACCTTGCATGAAATTTATCCTCGTAGACAAAGACATTGCCTTTTCCCTATAGAACTTCGGACCTTGTGCAGAGAGGCCCTTAACTTTAGTAATGAAGTCCTTAGTAACACTAACATCAACCCCAAAAATTCTCAGAACACAATTATGCCAGGCATTCACAAAATCATGTGAAATATGAGAATCATAGCCACGAATTTTTTCCATAAAAGGGGTGGCCCCACCTTTTTCAAGAATCTCCTAGACCCTACCATTGGTCTTGGTCTCTTCACATGACACTAGCTCTATTCTACACCTCTCACCCCCCATTATCAAAGGCATAGACAAGCACAAAGAATTCTTGAAGATTAACCCACAAAAATGAGGAAAAGAGAACACAAGGAGGATAATAGCACCTAGAAAGCATGCTAAACTAACATTCCAGGTACGAGTCTTCATTAAAATTGAATCCCTTGGGATATCTCATCTCTCATAGTCATGATTATCAAGACAGATTAAGCCCCCATAAGTCTAATCAACACAAGAAAGCAATTATGATGCCAAATGCCTAGGAAATTAAATCTTAATTTGACCCCCTTCATAAGATGCATGTGAAATTTTCTCATTATTAAGAATTGATAGGATATAAATGGGAAATTTTTCATTAGAGTTCCAAGACCTAGTCAATGAAATCCCCAAGTTCACCAAGAAATCAGCAACACCGTTGGCCTCTCGATAAACATGTGAAATATAAAACTCTTGGAAAGAGTTTAATATTGCAATGGAGTCTTCAATGTAATGTTCAATTGACCAGGAGGGAGAGTTAACCTTTCTCAAGTAGTTAATGACGATCATAGAGTCCCCCTCCAACCAAAATTTAGTCACACCCTTCTCCTTGGCCAATTTTAACCCATGATAGATAACCAATATGTTCGTTACACCCAAACTTTAGTCACACCCTTCTCCTATGCCATTCTGTTTGTTACCAACCAATAATGAAACAAAAGAGAGTACTAGATTGACATCTTACTTAGATTATAAAAATGTTCCATGTGGCACATTGAATCCTTTCATTATATCTTGTGGTATATTGAATCTTTGGATTATTATTTTCAATTGGTTTTTTGAACTTGCTATCTCCAATCAACAAAGTGTTAGGGTGATATGTAATGCACCATCGTGGAACCCAGGGAATGTCACATCATTAACGCTAAACAACCGGATAATTTATTTATTTTTTAAATATTTAATAACATGTGACTAACAACCTAACATGAACATTCTAGGATTACACAACTACACTACTAAAGTAATTAAACATCATAACACATCAAGAACTATATAAAATTCAATCCATGTGAATAGTCATGTCCAAAAACATTACACCAAGAGTTACATTATAATAAGTGAGATTGTGACAAATCTCATAACATTTCAAGTATCAATACAATAAAACCTCATGTAAAATCATGAGTGTGTACAATAAGAATAAGATCAAGAGTAAATGATGACCACGTCCACAATCTCATCCAAGGAACCAAACTCTGTGAACGATGTGCAATCAAGATCTTGCCAAGAACAAACATGTCTTGAAGAATATCACATGTAGGGGACCTAATGGAAGATTTGGCATGTTCCTCCCAACCATGTGGGACTCGAAAGCCCACCCCATGTGCTAGGGGATAGAACAGGTCCTCAAGTCAAAATTGAAAACAAGAAGAACATCACACAATACATGGTCGATATACATGACATCACAATGACAAGATGACTGACATACTCCTAGAGGCGACTTACAATCACAAGTGAACTAAAAATTATACTAGGACAAGAGTGTCATCACATAAATGTAGTAGGTTACCCTGGATAGCCTTCCTAGGTTATCAACCCTCTACCAGAGTTACCTTGGCAATCTCTAATGAATTTTGGGTCCTATACAAACTTATGTGGCTTCAAATCACTTCTAAAGAAGACAAAGTGTTCGAGTTTTCATTCCAGGCCTTCTCAACCTGCTTTAACCTAAACAAGTGTTAAAGTCCAAGGTGAGGAAAACATTATTTGCATGGTTAATTTTAACTACCCAAACCCATAAGAATTATTAAGGTTATCACTTGGTTACCAACTTCAGATAGGCTACCCATGCAACCACTTCCAGGTCCAGCACCTAATAGAAGCCACTCCTCCTAAGGTACAACTTCACAAAATAACAAGACTATAAGGCCAACATGCATGAAAGAGAAAAATTCTTCCACATAGAATCTAGATAGACGAGTAAATACCAAGACATATACAACATGATAAACCACTTATAAATGCATGGCAAGATTTTCTTGAATGAAACACAACTCCACTCCAGAGTATTCAAAATGTTCGAAAGTAAAATTCATAAGAACTCAAAACTTGCATGACCCATGGTATCACCTTTAAAACAATAAGAGAGAATTCACAAATCTCTATCCAGAATTTTAAAACAAAACCAACATCATAATTCTCTAGGAGACGATACATCAATGCCATACCTCTAAGTAGGAATACTATTTAAGCATCATTTACAATTTGCATTCAAGATTTCCAATCTTTTATGTCTAACCCAAAACATTTAAGTTCATTGAACTAATAGACAATAAATCCTTTAGTATTAAATGGGATTATAATTCATACTCACTCATATGACGATATAAAAACAATTCAAAATCTTATTAACCTAATACATAGTTTCAATTCAATTAAATAAAACAATTTCCCCACTTACAACTTAACAATGCATATAATTATAAATTAACAAATCAGTTTATTAATCAAAGCATTTATATTTAACTTACCAACCAATCTCATAAAATTTAAGAGGAACTAAATTGCCAAAATACCTAAGCCTTTAAAATGATCATAGAAGAATAAAATATAATTAAAGTAGTGATAATATACATTTTTTTTCCATAAGTGTCTACTAAAATTCTAATACGTACAATGACTGTTATGCTAATATAATCAAAGATTGTTTTCCTTATATTTAAAACAACGAATCAAATGAAAGTATTTCATTTCCATTAACTAAGAAGAAATTGATTCTAGTTATCGTATGTCACCCATACAATAGTGACAGGGAAAGGAATTACATGAGGTCAAGGAACTTCCAGTTAAAAGAGTAGTTGACTTCAAAGGCCCCACGACTTCAGAGGTGAGTGAAAGGTATCAACATGCAAATGCTACATGTGAAGAGACTAATGCAATCATTAGTACAACCGAATAAAGTGGTAGTTATTATGCATGTAAACAAAAACTAATGCATTACAATATGCAAATGCATAATCTATAGCATATTCACATATGGTATAGAATAAATGAATGCATCCGGAAGCATAATCAAGAACCCAAGAAAAAAATAAAATAAAACATAAGATCTAGGAGTGGGGACCGCCGACTCAAAGCAAGTAAAATTCTATGAGAAACAGGGGGAGAATGAGCTAACGGAAAAATATAATAATCATGTCTATGTGCAGCGTGCTTTGCATGAGGTTAAGAAAAGAAAACATTCAAGACTCAACCAATTTAAGTTAAGACTTAATACGCATGCAGTCAACATGCAAATAAACACAACTAAGAAAAATAGCAAAGAAGTATAATACAATACTGTAAATCTATCAGAATAATGATGAACATGCGCAATGACCAACCCAGCAATAAGGTGAACCCCATTCTATAGAGGACTGAATAAAAATACATCTGAGCAGATAACGCCAAGGAATGAAGAGCGGAAGGACTTTGATATTTTCATAAAAATGGAAAGAGTATACAGTGAAGAATTAAGTCTACAGACCTTCTAAAATTTCTCAATATGCATGCATTTTTTCAACCGATTATCAAATGCATGTATATTGATTTGGTTGACTAATCAAATCTCTATTAACTATGGTTGCCAATCCCTATATATTTCAGAAACCCAAATCTATAAGCATTAAAGCTCAGCGAAATAAAAAGAAAATTTCCAAGTTTATCATTCTTCAATTTTTAGTCTAAACAGAGCCATTAGTTTTGGCTAACATGCAGATCCATGAAAGGGGTGACGCCATAATACATTTATTCAAAAATAGTTAGGAAACAATAATAGATTTTTGTAATGCTATAACAATGATTAAATTTCTAAATACACGGTTGTAAGAACATATAATTTAAACAACCTAAATATGGTATCAATAATATCAAACAACTGGTATGATTTCTTGATTCACCTATTGTGTATACATTTTGCAAGGGTTAATTATTTTCTTCTTCTTTCTAATTCGGATACTCTTCTAATTGTTTCATGTTGATTGTGCAGGTTGGACTAAACAATCCCTTTTTTTTTTAGACAGCCTAGCATAGATTTATTCTAGTGCAAACATAATTTTCCAAAATACGCAAACAAAAGAAGAAAACCTATTTTGTTGAAAATCTGAGCTGAAGCAAAATCTATAGCTTCTGTCAATTCAACTCAAAACACTGGATATATGACGAAGAAATCCGAAACACTCCAGCCCAATAATGTGCTTGCCAAAAATTTGAGATAAAATCTTTTCTAGAACAACTGTCATGCCAAATTTTCCTAAAAGATATTGCCGAGAAAAACAAAATTTCCACTAGATTGTCGTCCCCCCAAATTTATTTTTTTCCATTAATTATCTCAAAATTCCAAACTTAACTAATTGTCAATCATGCATTCAAAATTGATCAATCGGTTCTAACTTAACCATTTAACTCCTAATCCAAATTCTATAACATATTGAAAACAACCTCTTTTAAAATATCTATTTTCACATAAATCCTGTTTGCACAAGTAATTCAACAATTATGTTTAAATAATTGCTTTTCACAAGATTAACATTCACTTTTAATTCCACAATAATCTAAAAATATCTTTTCCAAATTTAAACATTTCAATTAATCATTAGATCATCATTACCATTATCATTAAATCATTAAATAATCTAAATCAACATTATGAAAACATAGTAAATACAACATGACGTGACAACAACGAATGCACGACAAATGAACAACAACATAACATAAGGGTGACAAACTGATACTCGTTCTTTTACAATGATGGTTCAGGACAGAGGACAAATATATCTCCCTTCAATGATTCCATTGGGTCATGGCACGCTCAGACCTAACAAGCAGGTGGAGTTGATGCTTGTACCTGAAAGCTACATC
Source organism: Sequoiadendron giganteum (assembly GCA_007115665.2). Lineage (NCBI taxonomy): Eukaryota > Viridiplantae > Streptophyta > Pinopsida > Cupressales > Cupressaceae > Sequoiadendron > Sequoiadendron giganteum. The sequence continues at coordinate 475,328,635 of CM021109.1, forward strand.
ACACTACATGATCAAATGAATAACATGTATATATATGAAGACACACCATGAAGAAGAATAGCGGTGTAGCAGGGCACTCACGGATGAGTATTGCTAAACCATCTCCTTCACCGACCTGACATAAAACATAGCATCTGACATAAACCACATCATAGTATCATCATGAATATAACAAAGCATTATAGGTCATCATAATAATGTCATCTCATGAAAGTAAACATCGCATCATAAGGCAAAGTGTATCATCAACTGAGTTTCACAACTGGTCATGTAAACCATGACATCATGCATCAAAGAACATAGTCCCATCATCTAACTACTAATGGGAACTCAAAATAGTTGAAATAGAAATGTCATCAGGAGAGTCACTACATTCTCCCCCCCTAGGGTGAGGCTTACTCCTAGAAGCCTATGAATAGATAGGGATACAGCTCCCTCATACGCGTTGCATCCTCCCAAGTAGTAGAAGCCTCGTCACTAGGGTCCCACTGGACCCTTAACTCATCAATGTATCGACCCCTGAGGGTGAGTCTCCAACATTGTAGAACACCCATGGGCTCCAAAGCTAGCTGCTCATCCTCGACCTGTAGAGAATTCCAATCAAGTACATGTGAAACATCAGGATGATAGGGTCTAAGAATAGATACATGAAAGACATCATGGATGTGTGACAAGCTAGGCAGCAAGGCAAGTCGGTAAGCTACAGGATCGATCCTCTCTAGAATCTCGAATGGCCCAAAAAATTGAGGTGCGAGCTTAAATCCTTTTTTATAATGGATCAGACTCTTTCGTGGACACACTCGAAGAAACATGTCGATGGGTTTTTACACACCTCTCAACACAGGCGATGCATAGGTGCATCACCTCTCTTGAAAGACAATCTTCCACAATCAGATTGCAGAACACTATCCCAAGGTCTCTCAGATGTCAAGTCTTGACAGTGCTTGGAATATATAAGTTGATTTATGATGTGTTTTTCTGGAATCACAAGGCAGTCTCACATGGACAAAGCTGTAGGAGAATCGGATCTGCGAACAAAGTTCTTTGGATAGGAAATTACTGCACTTTTGCTGTAGGTTCAAACAACAGTCTTGAACTCCATCTTATCATTGAATTTGGCTTTACAATGTGCAATGAACCTTAGCATAGGTTACTTCTTTTAAAAAAAGGAAAAAAAGGCAAGGGAGAGGGAGAGTTCTTGGACCTGCAACTACCGATGAATAGTGATCATGGAGGTTTCTGCTATGGATAGTTTCCTTAAAATAGAATTTCACTTAATCAAAAATTTCACAATGCCATGAAATCTATGCTATCTTCTAAGGACCGCAGATGTTTCATCATTCATTCACCATATAGATGTGAATAAAGATAAAGTTTAAAGAGCAGCTATAAAATCAGAGTCCAGACTAACTTTGCATAGTCATCTACTAGCAACAAATGATTAAAAGTATGGATGATAAAAGCATACACACAGCAAGAATATTCACAACCAAAGACAACATTACTAAATCTACCAAGGACAGCTAAAAGGAAATTAGAACAGCAAAGTAAATCAAACTAAAATCTTAACTTATGAGAGAAGAACCATGAAATATGAGAAGAAATCGACAAATGCACCAATGGTTAATGTATTTCTATTGCAATTTTTGTATCATGTCTTTACAACAACTCAAATTTCCCAAAATGAGAGGAGGAGATCCCTATTTATAGTTTTCAAAAAGCAAAATGAGTGGCCAAGATTTAATCTCATTGTGTGGCCAAGATTCACTTTACAGCAGGGTTTCACCTACCCCCAAATATATTACATTTTAAAAAATACACTTTGTCTTTTCCCTGTTTTATCCTCTAGTGGTGGCACTGTAGCATTTTCATCCTTTTGTTGATTGCTCTTTGCCACAGCTATTCCTTTAGGAATTCTTCATTAACAACAGGGTTGCTCTCCTGCTTCTTCGAAGTTGCATACTCTATGAATTTCATGACCACCGACCGAAACTTGTTGACCTCAATGATGTCAGATATCAACACCTGGTAGCTCCATTCCTTGGAATTGTTAACAAGCTTTTCCCAGTCCTCGTCATACTTGGAAACATGGTATCTGAATAGCTCGGATTGGGCGAAAGCTCGGGCAGCAAATCTCCTAAAATTTGTGGTAACCTCAGTTGACATTGCATCCTCCATCCTCCTTTGAAAGTGAGGCTTTATGCTTTCTAGATTGATCTTGGCAATGGGCACCTCATACCCCGTCATCAACTTCAAGTATTAGAAAAAATCCGCTCTAGCCTCCTTGGCCCATTCAATATCCGGAGTTACTCACTCAAGGACCTGTTCCAGCCTCTCCTTCCGGTGATTGAACTCTCACTTCCATAGATCCATTAACCAATGGACATCATCCTTGAAGGATAACTCCTTTTCCCAAACCTCACTTGGCAGTGAGAGGATAGCCTCGATCTTCGGGTAAGCAACCCCATACTTCTTTGGGAATTCAATGCAAATCTGCCTTGTTCCTTCAAGAGATGTTTGTACTTCTAAGAACCTGTTCACCATTCAAACAACCAAATTGATGCTCGTATTCCCAATGTCCAAGACCTATCGAAACCAGTTTTTCATGGTCTTGTCCAAGTTCTTTCTTCTTTCTAGCTTGTTAATATGTTCTTTGGACAACAACTGTGGTGGGGCCGACGATGTGGCGGGTTGTTCCTCCGGAGATGACCATTGTTGAATATAGGTCGTTAAATCAGCCACCTATGCCTTAAGCTCTTCCTTTGAAACCTTATCTTGTTGGATGAGGTGCACCATTGTGGCAACTGATTCCCAGAGATGGTCAACCTTTTGTTCCCTGATGGCCACTCCCATGTCAATGGTGGAGACGTTGTAGCTTATTCCTTGTTCTCCAATCACTGGCATAGCTATTTGTACAGCCCTGGATCCGAAAGCATCCATCATTATCTTTCATATGATTCTAGGATTTTTCTCCTTCTTAGTACCAATCTGAGCTCTAGCTAGTATTTCCTCCAGTCTTTCTTTCAGATCCTTTAGGGTGGGAGTTCGATTTTCCAGCTACCTTTCTAGCCAATCGGGCATCGAGGGTCCTTCCTTGGGTGATTCACTTTGATCCTTGTTGTCCTACACCCTAAGTTCACTAGCCTTGTCATTGAGGGCCTCCTGCTCAATTCTTGTAATTTCCTTCTCCTCATCGGAATCTTCCACGAGCATTATGCATTTGATAGGAGATTTGGTAGGTAGTTGTTCATCAAGGTGGTCCTCCCCTTTAGCATCCTTCTCTTCTTCATCTCGGTCATTCTCATGTTCCTTGGGCTTAGATTCTTGTTTATCTTCATGGAAGGATGTTTCTTCATCATGCTCGGGGGTTTGATCATTTCTTTCTGCCAGAGACCTACTACCCTCAATCTCAAGAGCAACAACTCTTCCATCAACCATAGGCTATTGTTTAGACTCTTTGTCTTCAATTTCCTTGAGTTTCTTGGCCCATTCAGCATCAAGCTCTGGATCAATTGTTTCTTGGATTATGTCTATCCCTAGACCCTCATTGTCATAGCTAGAAGACTCATAGGCCACCTCATCGATCACCCAATGTTTGCATATTGGGTGCTCATGATACTCAAATTCCTCATCTTCTAGCCTCTTATCTGCCTCCAATTCTTGTCATTCCAACTCATTAGAGATTTGCATTGTAGCCTCCATTCTAGGTGGCTCCGTAGGAGGAGGAAGAGCTTGGGTGCTGACCATTTCTTGGGCGATTGCAGCTTGCACCATTGGATTTGCAAGCATTCCCGAAAGTTCAGACGAAACATTCTGCATATACTTGACAAAGGATTCTGAGAGAGCAAGGGCAGGCATTGTAGCAGTAGTGGCAGTGGTCAGAAGAGAAAAGGAAGGAGACATGGAGGATGATGAAATTGGTGAGGTGGTGGTGGAGGATGAATCCACCGATATGACCGGCGAGATTGGAGGAGTGGAGGTGAGGTGGAAAACAACGTCCACCGCGGGTGGAGAGGAAGCAACTATTGCATGTGAAATGGGCGAGATGGTGGCAATAGGAGCAGCGGTCACAACAGCAGATGAAGCAAGTAGAGATCTTGGTGGATCAACTTCCATCTCTTCTCCCTCATGGAGTGGATCTTCAGGTATTACTAGCATCTCAGTAACGCTGCTCATTCTTCTATGCTTCTTAGGAGGCTCGCCCTTTGAGGCCTTTCGAGCATACACTTTTGGGTTGGGTTACTACTCGTCAACCTCTTTTCTCTTCTTCGACCAAACAAATGGATGGGACTTGGATGTTTCTCTAGTTGTAGTAGTAGCTGCCCCACCATCAGAACTACTTGGCTCACTTTCAAGCCCCTTGAATGTCATGGGGACTCCCTGCTTCTTCAAATGAGCAACCTGCCCATTGATCCATGCCTTTGTTCGAGCCTCAACGAGCTTGGTAAGGATGTTGAGATCATCAACCTCTTGCTCATTCCAATCAATTAAAGGTAATGGCAGGTTTGCAATAGCACTGTATCTTGGGTTGATCACTGTGCTCTCTTCTTCTTCAAGTTGATCTGGGACCGGACACAAGTTCACCCTTTTCACGAAATATGCGGTCATACGCATATAATGTCGTACCCACACTTCAAAGTCATCTTTGTAATTAGCCCAAAAATCCTCGACATGGTGGAGGTGGGAATACTGTGGTCCAAGTGCTTTCCTGATGTGGTCGTATGGGTCCATCCAAGGTCTAGTCATATGTGACTTGAAGTGGTACTCAGCCAGCTCCTTCTCAGAGTTACCCGCACATTGGGAGGTGTGAAGTTCATACATTCCCTGGCTGAGTGTGAGGGGATAAGGGGTCCCTGCTAGATGCTTACTACTTAGTATGCTGTGTATATTTCGTAGCTGCCAAGATAGTTCCAATAGTATAATCTGGTCATTAGGGTACCAGGGCAGCTTGTTCGACCTTTTGGTGAATCCTTGGGCACAAATGTAGGTGAACTTGGGAAACTACATGAATAGGAAGGCGTAGTGCTTGAGGAGGGCCCGAGCACTGTGAGAGACTCTTCTCTCAAAATCACCTCCAAGCAATCGGATGATGTAAGCGATAAAGGCATCATTTACCCTACAGTAATTCTTCTTGAAATTTTTGTACTGCATCTGAGGGTACTTGTCATATGGTTTGAGATCTCTTCCCATCATCTCATTGGGTACTACGTACAATCCGCCATAATACCGCCGATTGGAAAGTGAATATACCAAGTAGGACGTCATATAGAATTTGGAGGTCTTCTTTATATTAACGAATTGCTCATGGAAGAAATTACTGATTATCTCCCCCCAATAGAATGCAGTGTCATCCCCACGAAGAATTTGTTCAACAAAATACATCATCCACTCCTGGAAGAAGGCCACAACAGGAAGGCCCATTACTTAGCTCAGCAGGGTAACTAGATCGTGGTAGTCCTCGAAGAAGTCACTGTGGTAGAGCTCCTGAGGAAGCTTGGCGACACTGCCCCGCCTGTCCTTCAACCAATGCTAGGTGATTAGCTTTTTGCACTTTAGAGGATCCTCATCCCACAATGCCTTGCACTCCTAAATAGCTGGGGTCTCCATGATTTCGAAGACGGGTATGTGGAAAGTCCTTGTTATCCCAAGAGGGGACATATCAGCAAAGATGTTGCCATCTCTATCCACAATCATTCTTGTCTCACGTTGGTATGCCTCCCTACAAGCCATTACCAATTCAGGGGCAATCAAGTGGGAGGGAAACCCGTAGCCTTAGTAATTCCATTGCTTCTAATCAGTCTTGCATTATTAGCCTTTGGCTCTATTTTGACTCTTCGTGTGAAATCATCAATATCGAGGTGTCTAATATTGGTGTTTGTGATATCCCTCCAATTGGTTGTGATCTTGGAGTGCAATGGCTCTCTTTGAAATTGGTACCTCATTTGTTCTTTGTCCTCCTTGCCCCGAGGTGCTTTGGTAGTTCTTTTTCCTTTGTCCTTGGCTGCCCCAGAGGCCTCTGCACTAGATTCTATAAATCCTACACATAGAGATGGGAGTTAGTAACATTAAATATGAGGATGCAACCTCGAAGAAATCCCTGCAAATCAAGGTTAGATCCATAATTGCTATCTAAAAAAAGCCTAACACTTTATGTTAATAATACTGGAAGGCAAACGGGTGACCCGGGCCTTAGGGGTCGGACTTCCCTTGGAAGAATGTTGTTTGGAAGGTAAAACAAGGCAAGGCATCCCCAACGACTTCTCCTAGTCTTCGATTTTCTCAACAAAGGGTTCATGTGGGAGAAGGTCAATTTTTAGCACGTGGGTCGAGATCCATTTTCAATTTGGAGGCCATTTGAATCATCATTTTGGATTTTGGGCCTTAGTTGTAGGAAATTCATCCAGGGTCGGCTATTTGGAATAACACAGGGCAAACGACATTCCAGGGATCGAGTTTCGGATTCTGGGTTGTAGGGGTTGGGAAGCTGTTTGGGAATAGTCATGTGGAACGATGAAGCGCAGATGAAAGTCCTAGATGGGCTTCCCGGAGGATCAGACTTGAGGTGGTTTAGTAGCTTGTCCAAAACTTCAGAGGTGAATTGAGGTTTGGGGCTCGGTGTCCGGGAAGGTGGACAAGTTTGGTCATTTGGGACAGTGGAAGTGAGATGGGGTTCTGGGGACAGAAATCCGGAGGCCAAAGTTTCTGCGAAGTTTGGACGTATCATTTCCTTGTTGAAAACACGTAGTGTGGAAGGGAAACCAAGGGCTCGGGAGCTAGGGAAGAAGTCTCGCAGTGGCCATATGGAATGGAAAATCGGAGATGGTGACTTGGGGACGAAAGTCCGAGGGTCAAAGTCCGAGGGCATCTCCAAAGTTTGATTTTTGCTACAATTTTCTGGCGGACTTTGAACGCCCAGGGTTCGAGATCTAGGAGGACGAAGGTCATCGGCCATCAACAACGGCGAAGCAGACAGGGAAACCCGGGGTCGAGAGCCCGAGATGAGCTTTGTCGTTGAAGTGACTTTCTCTGCTAAGTTTTATGTTGCGGCCGCAGAGAGGCTCGGGCCCGAGGAGTGCAGTCGCCTACCCCAAAGAACAGCGACGGGATGGCGTCACTCCAAAGTTTGGTTTAGATGTCCTATGGGGCATTTTTTTCAATTTTCAAACTCGTATGTTTTCGAGGTGAGATTCTCCCCTACCAGACTTCTAGTTTTTTTCGTTTTAACACTTAGTTTTTCAATTCATGAAGCCTATAAAGGGAAAAGGTGTTCAAACGGCGATCCTACCTCGTGGGCCCGAAGAAGAAAATTGTCGAATCCTTCAAGAACGACGAAGCTGAAATTCGAGTGTGGACGTGGAGATTACTGGGGTCGCACCATGCTTCTTAATTCTTCCTGAAATGCAAAAATGACAGGTCGAGACCATATAAATAGCATCCTAAGTACAATTAATACCCCCCTAATGAATTCTAGTACGACGACTACTAGGTAGGTGAACTTAAATTTCCAGGATGGCGGCGGGAAGACCAGGGTCTGAGAGTTAGAAGGACATCGAAGGATAGTCGCTGGAAAATCTACTAAGTGAAAACCAAATGACGAAGAGAACTACAGGGTCCAAGGTTTGGAAGGATGAAGGTGGACGGACATCAGCAACGGTGAAGGCCACGAGGAGACCTGAGAGGGGAATCTCGAAGGGTCGGGCCTGGGAGGTCGGGAGGACGCGAGGGCACAGCTGTCAAGTTTTTTCAAATGATGCAGACGGTTGTCGGAGCACCGAGATCCAAAGGTCAGGAAGACGCCAACCGTTGGCTGTATGAAATGGCGGAGCCCAAAGGGAAACCCGAGGGTCTGGTGGATGTCAAAAAGGCAAACTGACTGAGAAAAACCAAAAGGGCTTAAGACTTAGCAACTTCAGAGGGGAAAAATTTGGTCAACCTAAAGTGAGACTTTTGAGAATGTGTTGACTGCCAAAGACATCAAAATAAGGCAAAGCAAAAATGCCCGATAAGGCAAAAAGGAAAGAGAGGGTCCTTGTTTTGAATGGGGCGTGTGTGCTATAGGCACAACAAAACACTCTATCACCAACAAAAAATTGGTGATGCACACGATGAGCATCAACGCACTTCTTCTATATATCATGTGCTGCAATCAAATGCTCTCTGATACGATCTACTTGTTGCTCCATATCTCTCAACATATCAGGTCCAAGAAGTACCCTGTCGTCAAGTCTATCCCAACTCAATGGAGTCCTGCATGGGCATCCATACAATGCCTAAAAGGGAGGCATACCTAGGGAGCTATGATACCCATTATTATACACAAACTCCACCACGTAGAGATATTCTTCCCATCATGACTACTGATCCATGACATACATCCTAAGCATATCCTCAAGCACCTGATTAACCCTCTCAGTCTTCCCGTCTATCTCAGGATGATAAGTTGAACTGAAGTTGAACTGTGTACCTAAAGAATGTTGAAGAGAAGTCCACAAAGCTAATGTGAAAATAGGATCTCTATCAAATATGATTCTGCGTGGGATTTTGTGCAAACATACAATATCCTCCATGAAGATATTTAATATAGAAGAGGCATTATATGATGAATGAACCAAAGAGAAATGAGCTACCTTAGTCAACATATCAACAGTAACCATGATGGCATCATGTTGACAATAAGACATAGGCAACCCAACAATAAAATCAATCGATATGATGTCCCACTTCCATTCTAGAACAAGGTGAGGCTGTAATAACCCTGTGGGATGCTGATGCTCGGCCTTAACCCTCTGGCACTCTAGACATCTTGCAATGAAATTGGTAATGCCACGCTTCATTCCAAGCCAAAAGTATAACTGATGAAAATCCACATGCATCTTCTTGACATAAGGATGAGTTGAGTATGACGCTCAATGTGCCTCTGTCAATATCAAAGTACGAAGTCCATCTGCAAGTGGCACATAAATATGACCCAAATGATGCAACAATCCATCAGACTCAAGCATATAATTTTCAATCCTACCCTCCAAGGGCCTACCTGAATTCAACTCTACCTTTACCTCCTGACACAACCTATCAGTAGGAAGTGTTGCCACTATCTAAATCGTCAAATCAAATCCCAGAGACATGAGAAATATCTCATGTCTACATCGGCTAAGAGCATCCCCTACCACGTTCTCTTTCCCCTGAATAAATTGAACTTCAAAATCATATTCACACAAGAACTCCATCCACCATCTCTGCCTAGCATTAAGATTAGCCTAAGTAAATATGAACTGCAGACTACGGTGATCACTGTGTAACTCAAAGCAATGTCCTAATAGAAAATGACACCAACAAACCAAGGCATGAACGACTGCCGCTAACTCCAGATCATGAGTGGGGTAGTTCAGTTTGTGATCCTTGAGTTTGCGAGACTCATAGGCTATCACACGACCTTCTTTCATCAAAACGGCTCCTAGACCCTCCAAGGACGTATCAATACAAACTACAAATTCCTTTGTAGGATCAATAACAACTATATAGGTGCACTCGTCAACTTCTCCTTGAGTGTCTGGAAGGCCAACTGACACCGATTTGACCAAATGAATTTCTTCCCTTTCCTCTGAAGAGAAGTAATAGGATGCGAAATTTTGGAGAACCCTTCGATAAACCGCCTGTAATACCCTACTAGACCCATAAAACTATGAGCCTCAAGAACATTGGTAAGCACGGGCCAATCCATAATGGCTTGGATCTTCCAAGGATCCACTGTAATCCCCTCTCCAGAGATAACATGACCGAGGTATTTCACCTCAGTCTAGAAAAAATTGCACTTCGATAGATTTTCAAACAACTGGTTTCCCTCAAACACTACAATACCTATCTCATGTGTTCCTCATGCTCCTTCATATTTCTGGAATAAATCAAAATTTCATCTAGAAACTCTAAAACAAAGTGGTCTAGGTATGTGCAGAAAACACCATTCATCAGGCTCATAAAAATTCATGGTGCATTTGTTAACCCGAACGGTACCACAGTGAATTCGTAGTGCCCATAACGAGTTCAGAATGCAGCCTTATGTATATCTACTTCTGAAATATGCAACTGATGATATCTAGATTTCAAATCAATCTTGGAGAATACATTTTCTCCTTTAACCTGGTCAAAAAGGCCATCGATTCTAGGCAAAGGATATTGATTCTTGACCGTTACCTTATTTGATTGTCGGTAGTCAATACATAGCTTGAGGGATCCATCCTTCTTCACAAAGATGATAGGTGCTCCCCAAGGTGAAACACTCAGTCGAATGAAAACCTTAGCCAAGAGCTCCTCCAACTGCAATCGAAGCTCTTCCAACTCCTGTGTAGGCGTCCTATACGGAGCCCGAGATATAGGCTCAGCTCCAAGAACCAAATCAATCCTAAAATCAATATCACGTTTCGGTGACATACCTGGAATATCACTAAGAAACACATCCGCAAATTATCCAAGATTAGGGTAGTCATCAAGAGATATCTCTCGACTATTCCCTACCTCCAAGTCACTAACAGTAGCTACAAACAGTTGACAGCCCTGTCGCATACACCTCCTTAACTGCATAGTGGAAATAATCTACAAAGAGATGGGTCTTAGCACACAAACAATCTCATTCTCCATACCAGAGTCATTTAGACAACTCACAGTCTTCCACCGGAAATCTATCATAGCACTATGAGATTCTAACCAATCCATTCCCAGAATAATATCATACGATCCAAGGGGTACAACTCGAAGATCAACTGAGGTAAGTAATGATCCAATCCTAAGTCCATAATCATGAATGAGGGATTCAACTGCTACCTTAGCCCTAGAATCCAATTCTACCTACCACCTAATACCTCGCTTAACCGCCACAAGTCTACATCGCTCAACAATAGAAGGAGAGATAAATGAATCAGACACACCATAATCAAATAAAATAGAAACTCTAACACCCTTTAACTAACTTGATGATTCAACCACAGTATTCTAGTGATCTACTTGATGATTGTCCATTGTAGAAAATACTCTATGAGAACATCCTGCATCGCCAATCGTCGGCTCTGAAGCTGCGGGTTGCTGACCAAACCCTGAAGTGCCTTGCATCAGAAACTACCTCACAATATGGCCCTACTGACCACATGAGAAGCATCCAGTCCCCCTACCAAAACTTCTACCAAAACCTCAGCCACCCGATGGTGCATTCGAATGCTAGAAAGTGCCTCTACTGAGTGTCGACTGTGCACTCTGATTAGGCTGATCTTGGCGATTATGCTTATTGCGCATCCAATTACGATTCTTTCCAAACTGAGATCCATTACCCGACTGCTTCTGAGATCCCTTATTCCTCTATGAATAACTCTGGTATTGCTATTGTCCAACCTTAGAGGGTGCTTGTTGGTTCCAAGAGGAACCACCTATCTGAATCTATCCACCACACGAACCAAATCCTGCAATAGAAGCATTGCCAATTAAAACAATTGTTTGTCCTCCTCATGCCATGTAAAAATTCTCCTCAACAATTCAAGCTTTCTCAACTACTACCTCCATTGTCTTCAGCTTGAAGACTCTAACTCCACCACTAATGCGAGCGTTCAAGCCCCAGATGAAATTCTGAACTAACATCACCTCATCATCTACTATACCTGCATATTGTTTGAGTTCATATAATCTATGCTCAAACTACTCCACAGACATTTCCATTTGGCACAGGTCATGAAATTCATCTGCACGGCGCTGCCTCCAGTGATCATTTCCCTATCTAGGCCGAAGATGTGCAAGATCTTGCTCAAGTAACAAACATAGAAGATCTCCTATAGTAGGTTGATTCAAAACCTGATTATCATTACCTAGAGGATTAGACTGCTCTCCATGTTCACTTTCATGTGAACTCTACGGCGGGGTATTTTGACGATTCGCCGCATGACCACCACCACGGCCTCGTCCACGACCTCTAAAATGACCTCACCTTGGTGGCATAATCCTACACAAGGTCAAAGTCGAGTCTCAGTTTAAAGACATAAGAAACCAAGAAACACACACACACACAAGAATCTAACAGCTTGGACAACCTAGTGGGCTCGCATGAACTAGAGCACCTAGTGTTAGAACCTTGGCTCCGATACCAAGCTGTAACGCCCTATTGTGGAACCCATGGAATGTCATGTCATTAATGCTAAACAATCAAATTATTTTTATTTATTTTAAACATTTAATAACAACATGTGACTAACAACCTAACATGAACATTCTAGAATTCCACAACTACGCTACTAAAGTAATTAAACATCATAACACATCAAGAACTATATACAAATCAATCCATGTGAATAGTGATGTCCAGAAACATTACATCAAGAGTTACATTACAATAAGTGAGATTGTGAAAAATCTCATAACATTTCAAGTATCAATACAATAAAACATCATGTAAAATCATAAGTGTGTACAATAAGAATAAGATCAAGAATAAATGACGACCACGATCTCGTCCAAGGAACCAAACTCTGTGAACGATGTGCAATCAGGATCCTGCCAAGATCAAACATGTCTCGAACAATATCACCTACAGGGGACCCAATGGAAGATGTGGCACGTTCCTCCCAACCGTGTGAGACTCGAAAGCCCACCCCCTATTCTAGGAGATAGAACAAGTCCTCAAGTCAAAACTGACAACAAGAAGAACATCACACAATACATGGTTGACATACATGACATCACAATGACAAGATGACTGACATACTCCTAGAGGCGACTTACAATCACAAGTGAAATAACAAGTATAGTAGGACAAGAGTGTCATCACATAAACATAGTTTACCCTAGATAGCCTTCCTAGGTTACCGGCCCTCTACCAGAGTTACCCTGGCAACCTCTAATGACTTTCGGCCCCTATACAAACTTATGTGGCTTTGAATCACTTCTCAAGAAGATGAAGTGTTCGAGTTGCCATTCCAGGCCTTCTCAATCTACTTTAACCTAAACAAGCATTCAAGTCCAAGGCGAGGAAAACATTATCTAATGATTAATTTTAACTACCCAAACCCCTAAGAATTATTAAGGTTATCACTCGGTTACCAACTTCCGATAGGTTACCCATGAAACCACTTTCCGGTATGGCCCCTAATGGAAGCCACTCCTCCTAAGGTACAACTTCACAAAATAACAAGACTATAAGGCCAACATTCATGAAAGAGAAAACTTCTTCCACATAGACTCTAGATAGACGAGTAAATACCAAGACATATACAACATGATAAACCACTTATAAATGCATGGCAAGATTTTATTGAACAAAACACAACTCCACTCTAGAGTATTCAAAAAATTTAAAAGTAAAATTCATAAGAACTCAAAACTTGCATGACCCATGGTATCACCTTTAAAACAATAAGAGAGAATTCACAAATCTCTATCCAGGATTTTAAAACAAAACCAACATCATAAGCCTCTAGGATACGATACATCAATGCCATACCTCTAAGTAGGAATACTATTTAAGCATCATTTACAATTTGCATTCAAGATTTCCAATCTTTTATGTCTAACCCAAAACATTTAAGTTCATTGAACTAATAGAAAATAAATCCTTTAGTATTAAATGGCATTATAATTCATACTCACTCATATGACGATATAAAAACAATTCAAAATCTTATTAACCTACTACATAGTTTCAATTCAATTAAATAAAACAATTTCCCCACTTACGACTTAACAATGCATATAATTATAAATTAACATATTAGTTTATTAATCAGAACATTTATATTTAACTTACCAACCAATCTCATAAAATTTAAGAGGAACTAAATTGCCAAAATACCTAAGACTTTAAAATTATCATAGAAGAATAAAATATAATTAAAGAAGTGACAATATACATTTTTTTTCCATAACTGTCTACTACTTAAATTTTGATACATACGATGATTGTTACTCACAACGCTAATATAATCAAATATTTTTTTCCTTATATTTAAAAAATAATATCAAATGAAAGTATTTCATTTCCATTAACTAAGAAGAAATCGATTCTAGTTATCGTATGCCACCCATACAACAGTGACAGGGAAAGGAATTACACGAGGTCAAGGAACTTCCAGTTAAAAGAGTAGTTGACTTTAAATGCCCTGCGACTTCAAAGGTGAGTCAAAGATATCAACATGCAAATGGTACACGCGAAGAGACTAATGCAATCATTAGTACAACTGACTAAAGTGGTAGTTATTACGCATGCAAAAAAAAATAATGCATTACAAAATGCGACGGTATAATCTATAGCAGATTCACGTATGGTATAGAAGAAATGAATGCATCCAGAAGCATAATCAAGAACCCAAGACAAAAAAACAAAACAAAACATAAGATCTAGGAATGGGGACAGTCGACTTAAAGCAAGTAAAATGCTATGAAAAATAGGGGGAGAATGAAGTAAAAAATAAATATAATAATCATGTCTATGCGCAGCGTGCTTTGCATGAGGTTAAGAAAAGAAAAATTTCAAGACTCGACCAATTTAAGTTAAGACTTAATATGCATGCAGTCGACATGCAAATAAACACAACTAAGCAAAACAACAAAGAAGCATAATACAATATTGTAAATCTATCAGAATAATGATGAACATGTGCAATGATTGACCCAACAATAAGGTGAACCCCATTCTATAAAGGACAGAATAAAAAGACATATGCACAAATAACGCCAAGGAATGAAGAGCGGAAGGACTTTGATATTTTCATAAAAACGGAAAGAGTATACAGTTAAGAATTAAGTCTATAGACCTTCTCAAATTTCTCAATATGCATGCATTTGTTCAACTGATTATCAAATGCGTGTATATCGATTTGGTTGACTAATCAAATCTTTGTTAACTATGGTTGCCAATCCCTATATATTTCAGAAATCCAAATCTATAAGCATTAAAGCTCAGTGAAATTAAAAAAAAAATCCCAAGTATATCATTCTTCAATTTTCAATCTAAACAGAGCCATTAGTTTTGGCTAACATGCAGATCCATGACAGGGGCAACGCCATAATACATTTTTTCAAAAATAGTTGGGAAACAATAAAAAAAAATTGTAATGCTATAACTATGATTAAATTTCTAAATACCCAGATCTAAATACATGACTGTAAGAACATATAATTTAAACAGCCTAAATATGGTATCAATAATATCAAACAACTGGTATGATTTCTTGATTCACCTATTGTGTATACATTTTGCAAGGGTTAATTATTTTCTTCTTCTTTCTAATTCGGATACTCTTCTAATTGTTTCATGTTGATTGTGCAGGTTGGACTAAACAATCCTTTTTTTTTATACAGCCTAGCATAGATTTATTCCAGTGCAAACATAATTTTCCAAAATATGCAAACAAAAGAAGAAAACCTGTTTATGTTGAAAAGTTGAGCTGAAGCAAAATCTGTAGCTTCTGTCAATTCAGCTCAAAACACTGGATATATGACAAAGAAATCTGAAACACTCCAGCCCAATAATGTTCTTGCCAAAAATTTGAGATAAAATATTTTCTAGAACAACTGTCATGCCAAAATTTCCTAAAAGCTACTGCCGAGAAAAACAAATTTTCCACAAGATTTTTGTCCGCCAAAAAGATTTTTTTTTCATTAATTATCTCAAAATTCCAAACTTAACTGATTTTCAATCATGCATTCAAAATTGATCAATTAGTTCTAACTTAACCATTTAACTCCAAATCCAAATTCTATAACATATTGAAAACAACCTCTTTTAAAATATCTATTTTCACATAAATCCTATTTGCACAAGTAATTCGACAATTATATTTAAATAATTGCTTTTCACAAGATTAACATTCACTTTTAATTCCACAATAATCTAAAAATATCTTTTCGAAATTTAAACATTTCAATTAATCATTAAATCAACATTACCATTATCATTAAATCATTAAATAATCTAAATCAACATTATGAAAACATAGTAAATACAACATGACATGACAACAACAAACGCACGACAAACGAACAACAACATAACATAAGGGTGACAAACTGATACTCGTTCTTTTAGAATGATGGTTCAGGACAGAGGACAAATCTATCTCCCTTCAACGATTCCATTGGGCCATGGCACACTCAAACCTAACAAGCAGGTGGAGTGGATGCCTATACCTGAAAGTTGCATCACACTACATGGTCAAATGAATAACATGTATATATATATGAAGACACACCATGAAGAAAAATAGCGACGTAGTAGGGCACTCACGGATGAGTACTGCTAAACTATCTCCTTCACTGACCTGACATAAAACATAGCATTTGACATAAACCACATCATAGTATCATCATGAATATAACAAAGCATCATAGGTCATCATAATAATGTCATCTCATGAAAGTAAACATTGCATCATAAGGTAAAGTGTATCATCAACTGAGTTTCACAACTGGTCATGTAAACCATGACATCTTGCATCAAAGAACATAGTCTCATCATCTAACTACTAAAGGTAACTCAAAATAGCTGAAATAGAAATGTCATCAAGAGAGTTACTACATGATCTCATAATAGTGTCTCATTTTTTGGTCTAAGTGGAATGTTTAAAATCAACATTTTTCAATTTGTATCTATTATAGGGAACACATAATAATAAAAAATTAAGGATGATGTAAAATAATGAGTTGTGGTATTTGTTATGAAGATTCAATCTATATATATTTTTAATTAAATATTTTTTTATCATTTTTTATTTTTTATTTTTCAATTTTATTTTTTAATTGAGTGGCATTATTCTATAATACATAACTTTCACTACAAATTGAATTTTCATGATTTATTGGAATTAGATCATTAGCTCAAATTTTTAGTACATGTATATTTTTTGATATTTTTATTAAATATTTAAAATTAATTTTTGAATTAGTACCAACAAAAATTCCAAACCTTTATTATTTAGTAACACATTTACTTTAGCATATGTATCATTTTTTGTTCCTTTAAAACAAAGACATCTATGTGGAGTATCGTGCATTTTTTGAGATTTTTCTAACACTGTTTTTCTTTTTCTAGTGTAATGAATAGAGGTTATTATTTCTTTAAATGGACTTATATTTATAATACTAAAATAATATAATATTAAATAAAACATATTGCAAGCCAATAGTGGCATGGTGTGATGGTTAATTTTTTGTGTTGTTATTCTTGCCATCAAGGTTCATACCCCCATTGGGGTGTAATTGTTGAGAATTTATATTGGGGATGAGGTCCCCCATTTGTGACCTCACCCATTCATAGCTATGGGTCAAAAGCGTTTACCCTCTTAATAAAAAAGAAAAAGAAAACATAATGCATATCATAATTTTTTTACATATAATATTAAAGGCTACATACTTACAAAATGGCATTTCCAAATGACTTCATTTGATCCCCCAAAAGGTGAAGAAAAATTATCTTTTTGTCAACATTTTGATAAATGCAAAGGATACTCCATTAGGGGTTTGATTTATGTTGGAAAAAGATGTGTTATTCACCTTGCATAATGTAAAATATAGTATTGTTTATGGTGCACCTAGCAAATCTAGGGGTATGTACATCACATGGGTTAGCCATTCTTGTGGCCACTTTGTATGTTGTATGTAACATTGGGATACATATTTAATGTGGATAACACATTGAGAAAATATCTAATATTGGAAAAAACTAGTACGAAAAGTAAGTGAGAGGGACATTATTTTCTAAGTTCATGATATTAGACACATGGTTTATGTAATACACTTGTTGTCTTTGTGCAAGATTATTTTTTATAAAAGCAAGCATAGGATTAGTTGTTGAGTTTGGCTATCATAACATTTGGCTTGTTGGAAAAGGTTTATTGAGCGTATATTGTAGGTTTCATGTGTGAGGAGAGTAATGGATTAGGATGTGTGGTTACATGATTCTAATTTACTTGTTCATAAGGAGTGCAAGTAAGAAGTTTAATGTTTCAAATGTATCATAGTCTTTGTTCATGAGAATACATGTGGATTGTGTGAGTGATTTTGGAGGCTATATTTTTACCTCATGAGGGTTTTCACTGAAGGTGCATATTGTATCTTGATGGTATGTTTGTTTATTCTTTTATATTTTTAATTCTAAATACGTGTTTGCGTATTTTTTCTCTCATGGGGTAATGTGGAAATAGTTTATTGTAGCTACATTTTTTTAATTCAAGTCTATGATGGTTTTATCTAGGGTTTTATTTGTCTAAGGTGGTTTTATTTAATTGTGTTCAATTAAACCCCCTTAAATGGATCCCTCTTAAATAATTTTTTTTGAAATAAAATGTGATTTTAGGCAAAAATTAGGATATCCAACAAGTGGGACACACTATTGGGGGATCATCCTTTAATACAAGGGAATTGTCAAAGCAATAATTTATTTGAGGAGAAAATATTGCTACATGAATGTTGATGGTAGAATTTTGTTTCTTCTATTCACATAGATAATGGGGGCTATTTAGTTGATGTGTATATTTCACCCAATGGTGCAATGATTTTAAGTTGCAGGACTAACAACTTGAAAATGATGCTCCAAAAATTGATCTTAGAGAAGATCAAAAAGTTTTTAAGGTTGGGTTATATTCCTTCTTATATTGAACACCACCCCAAAAATTTAAAACTTGTGTTTTGGAAATAAAAAATCCTAAAGGAAGAGCGCTAAGTTGCCATGATAAAAAAACATCAATCCAAAACAACTAATTATTCTTCTTGCAAGATCAAAATGCAAATCTATTGAAAATAAAAAGAACATGAACTTTTTTAAGCCATGATAAAACACATTAAAAAATTCCCACAAAAAAGAAATCAATTGGTTGAGTCAAGCATAGAAAGAAAATCTCTACATAATCACTAAAAGAGGTGTGATTAGTGTATCTACATTTATTATTCTTGTTCTTATAATACACCATAGGATATATTTTAATACATTTAAAGGAGGTTTTACTCAGAGAAGATTTATCTCATTGCGCACAAAGGTTTGGATTTGTTCTCTCATATGGTATAAAGGATTTCTAGGTTTGATAGCTAGGACATCCATTAGTGTGATCAATTTGGTGCATATTTGGTGAGGAGGAGGTTTGGTGGAGCCGCTTCATCACTTTTCTAGAAGGGTTGTGTTTATTCGATGTCGTGTTTCATCCTTTGTTTGGAATATTGGAATAATGGAGGGAATGTTGGAGTTTATATTACATCTATAGGTGAGAATAGTTTATAAATAAATAATCATGATATATTTTGTTAGTATTTAATAATTTTGTTTCTCTCAAATGATATCCATTTCTAATCTACACTACAACTGCATTTGTATAGGTTTTCATGTCTTCACAAGGTAGCTTGGACTTATGGGTTGGTTGTATGATTTCCCTTAGATTTTTTATGTTGTGAGCGAAAAACTCATACTATTCTAGATCAACACTATGCTCCTCTTGAAACTTTGAATTAGTTGCATCAATATCATTATATTATTCATCTCTCATGGATTCACATCTATATGCATCATATTGATTATCCTCATTTGCATAGTACTTACGAAAATATTCTTCATAAGGAATATCATCCTCTTTGCCTATTGAGAATGCATTTGAATTCTTCAAGCTAACATGTTGATTTGTCTTCAATGATAGCTTTGCAATAAGATTTTTCCTTTCTTATTCAAGGGGACGCAACACTTCCTTCACATATTCAAATTCTTCTACGTATGATAAACTAGGAGGAAAGTGATATTGACCAGTATCATTTGTTTCTACATTTTGATGTCTCATGCCAAAAAAATTCACTGTATAGGATCTATCCTCATCACTTCCACCAATATTTATATTTTCCATTTGTATCCGATCACCCTTTTCATAATGATATTCTTCATAATCATCAAAAGGGAACTCTTCCTTTTTTCTCATCTAGAAATAATAGGCATGTTCAAATGTTGTTCTTTGAGTTTCCAACAACTCAAAGAGTGCCCTATATTCTTTGATTTCATTTTTGCATTATGTGTTGAGAGAACAAGGGCATTGGTCAACAATTTCTTGATGTCTAGCATGAAAATATTGCATACACATTTCAAATCTTTTTTCATTTCTCCAACCAATAACCACATCATAACCTTGTGTACAATCCTTTTGGAACTCAATAATAGTCAAAAGCTCACTCTTGACCTCCTTAAGGAAATATAGCAGTTGCTTCTATACAACTTCATAATTATGCGTTGTATTGGGGAGGTGGAATGGTGGCCATAAAAAATGTCAATACATCTTATATTGTATGCCAAAACTTTATAAATATTCAAAAATCATCTTATACACCTTTCTCATAGTTAATTTTCTACTATTTAATAATCATGATATATATGTGCGCATGTCTTATTGTTGTTCACGCTTTTGAGTTGCAAGCCTATCATATTGATTATTCTAAAGCTACTTTTTCACTTTCTTGCACTACATTGTAACACAATTTCAATGGAGACATTATACCTCTCCCTTGTCAATATTATGGGGGTATAGTCCTATCTTTACTTGTATTAATGCTTACTTCATTTCACTTTGGAGTGAGCTATATATTTAGTTTTTGTTACTATATACTAGGAAAATGCAATGATTGGTTGCATGCATCTCAATGAGATGGAACACATACCAAATGGACACTCTTGCATACCTATTTATGGAGAGCACCTTCCATTTTAGTTGATTAGTATTCTTGACAATATTGGTTCCTTTTGGTGTGCCATATGGATATTCAAATATCAAATTGTTGCCTTTCTTTCTATTTGTGCATTAATTAAGTAGTGTCATTTTGGTCACTCGTGCAAATTTGTGTCTCTTTAATCCTAATCTTCATCTTGTATGCATTGGAGGTTCTTCAATTTTAGTAATATAATAGTTATTCTTTGGAAATCATTTTTTGCTTATTCATACTTCATTAGAGTTCTTTATCATTCAAATATCCTTTTGGGGAGGTTGTTTTCTCTCTTTTGAGGAGTTTTTTTCTTAAGACTTTTTTTCATTTTCTCCATTTATGCAAGTTTATTTTGTACTTGGGATGAAAGATGTTGTCATTGGGGATCATTTTGATTCCTTCTTAATCACCTTTTTTGTACATGGGTGCCTCATCATACCTTGTTTTTGAGTCCCATCTTTGAATCTTTTTGTTCTTCTAGTTTTCCTCTCTAAGTTATACTTAAGAGGTGTGGGTTTATTCCCTAACCAATTTTCCTTTTAGGTCCTATTCACACCTTGTTAATTAATTTTACTTAGGTAATTTATATTTTCCTAGTTTGGTGGAGACTCCATCTCCTACTACCCCACATTGGTTATACATTTTCGTTTCTTGGTGGTGTATCCTATATATGCCCACCTTTTTCTCTCATATGATCACTTCATAGTCTCTCTTGTATGCACATTACATCCTTTGGATAGATTATTGCTACTCTATTTTATTGACATTCTCTTTATGTGATTAGTTGTTAGGCATCTTGATCTTGGGATATTTACTCATGCTACTAATTGTAACATGTTTGTTGTTGCCTCAATGAATGGTGTTTTAAGATGCACATGATTTAATCCATGAATAATATGTTGAATATGGAAATATTTTATTTTTAAATCTATTTATAGTTTTCTATAAACCTTAAATGATTAACGAGTAAATTATTTGGTAATGAAATAAGCAACTCTAAATTTTAAGGCCAATTTTTCCCTTTTGTTGTGTTGATTGTAATCATATTGAATATAACTGAATGATGTTATTAGTTTGTACTTGACTCTAAGTGTGAATATTGACATGTATTATTTTGTATAACCCAACCATATAAACCATATTTTTGTCAAGTCTCATACTCGTAGTTATCAGTAGTTGTCCACTCAATTTGGGGTTGAGTTTCCTACTAATAATCACTTGTAGTCATGGGATGGGCCACCTACTAGTATTTTTTGGCGGTTGTACACCACATTTTGGGCTAAGTATCCCATTGATAACTATTTTTTTCATGGTCTTAGTGTCATGTTGGTAGTTATTGGTGGTTGTTCACCTCCATTTGGGTTGAATTATTGCCTTCCTTTCTTTGGTGTATCCAATCTAGAGTGAGTACCTATCTTATGGTGTTATCTATTTTAGTTGGTTTTCAAATTTGACATGGTTTTGGCATTATGATGTGTGTTGAACATTCAGAATACTGAGAGGGGGGTGAATCAATATTCCATAACTTTTTGAACACAACAAATTCAATCACCAAGCCATAATAACTAAAAATAGAAATGAAAGCATGAATCATCCACAAATCCACAAAATATGTGAACACCAAGATTTTTATGTGGAAAACCCAAAATGGGAAAAAAATGGTGAGAATTAGCTCATAATATATTATATCAAGATATAGTATATTATAGAAGCTCACTATTAGGACACACTGTCCTTAAAGGCCTCACAACCAGAGTTAAGTACAATACAAAAATGGTGGCTCACTACCAAGGTATGAACTGATGCAAAGTGCACCTTTCTTGTGTTGTATTTTAGTTCCTTTGAAGCTCTAAATATGAAGTATTTATTTGCTTAGCAGTCACTCAACAACTCTGCTCTGAATTTGAACTCTTACCACTGAATTTGCATGATTGCATCATACAACACCACTCACATCTGATATGTCATTTATGCTCGCACATCCACACACTTCACACTTCCTTCCTAGACAACAAAATATCTCATATATATACCCAAATACATCCACACACATCAATTAGGTCATGATTAAGAAGGAAAAGGGGGAGGTCAATGAATCAATCACTAACACTCTTTTTCCTTTTCCACTAAATCATTATTTAGATGTATTATGATGGCAAAAATATACAAATAACAATAAAAAATGCTACATAACTGTTATAGAAACTATGGGGGAAGTTTTTAAAGAATTAAAATCTATATACCTGGTCAAAAAGATCCCATTTTTAAGCTATAGAGGACTCATTCACATTCAGTGGTGAACGGGTCCCTATTAGGGTTTTTGAAATTGAGATCAGGGTCTTGTTCCTTGATGATTGCACTCTCAAATTACATGTTATCAACCTCTGGAATTATCTATGCAATTATCTATCTTTGATTCTTTTATTTTTCACTTTGAATGACAACTTTTGCAACTTAACAACTTTGACAATTTTGTTCCAATTTTTCTCCACTTGATCTTCAACCTATAAATCTGCAATCACACACTCAAGGGCAGAAAAGATTGTTGATTTTTAGTGAATGGGGGTTTTCCTTAGTCAAGCCCCTTCTAGGTAGTTAAACCAAATGATGAAATGAAGCATAAAACATGAAATATGTAACTGATATCACCTTGGATGATGTCTTGTGAAACAAATCTGCAATCTAACATGTAAGTGGCCATGAAGAATGTAGATCTTGGATCCTTGAATATTATTTGAACAATAGTTGCAAGTAGATATTCAATGCTACATCTACTTCTTTAGCTCAACAACATGAATGAATGCTTCAAACCCTTGACATGATTATATGATCTTGAATTGCTGCAATAAACTCTTGAAATCTACCTTGAAATGCCTTATGAATGCTCTTGAAATGCTCTATAATTCTCTTGATCTTGATCTCATGAAGTCACATAGGTTTTTCTAGGAGAAACAATGTGAATTAACCCCTTATTTATACTAAATTAGGAGATTAACCCTGAAATTCAAATAATTAAGGTCGACACCAGATTCAGAAAGAAAAATTTTTAAATTCTCACCAAAATGAAATTCAAAAAGGGGGGTGTCATTAAGGGAGGACCCATTTTCCACCTTGGGTGAATGGGTTTTGGCTCAGTTTACCAGGACCTAACCCCGGGAGAGGGAAAGAGCACTAAAAACCATTCTAGATAAACTAAAAAATGGGGCTCCTGTTAAGGGAGGACCCATTCGCCACCTAGGGTGAATGGGCCCTGACACCATTTTTTAGGACCTAACCTTGCCCAGTGAAATATTTTATTAATTAAATTAGAGTGTTGAGATAGATCTTTGAGAGGTGTCATAATTAAGACTTAAATTTGAATTAAAAGGGGGTTAATTGCACCAATTACCCACAATTGATTAATTCCCACATAGATAAATGTGAAAGTGCCTTATAACACTTTACAACACTTAAATAGGATATAAATTTAAATACATTTTATTAAAAAGGGTCCCATTAGGCTTAATTAAGCAAATACATCCTATAAAAGTGTGAAAGTGTGTTACAACACTTTACAACACCCTTGAAAAGGATCAATTAAGGCACATTTTAGTCAAATAAAGGTCCTAGAATACTGTGAATGTGTACAATACATTACAACACTACTCCAAGACATCATTGATTTAGTTTTAATGTCAATTATCAAACCAAGTAAGGAAAAAAGCTTAATTCTTCCGTTACTACATTTTTCCCCCACTTTAGTGAGAGGATGGCCCCATGTCAAACTTGCACTAAAGTAGACATCCAAGACACTTAAGTATGCAACAATAACAAAGATACATGATCATGCCTTGTCAAAGGCCAACAAAAACAAAGAATCAAGCACAACCATTTCAACGAGATGTGAGACAGGGTTGTTTGTCCATAATATATGTTGCTCACTCTGGGGTAGTGGAACCTCAGTTTGTCCACTACGTGAGTTTTCCCAAAGAAGTGGTTTAGTGAGAAATCCATGCCAGTGTATCAGCTTCCCACCATATAATGATAAAGTCATGCCAGTGTGTTGGCTTCCCATCATACTAATCATACCAAAGTTATCCTCCTGATAACTTTAATAAGGCACCACAATATAATGACTTTTGTAAATGCTTTTGCATATTATGTACAAAAATTGTTAAATAAGATTTTTCTTTTTTCATGTAATGGTCTTCCTCTTAGGGAGCATTGTGCCTAATGTCTCCAAGAGAGGACAATTCAAAAGTATCATATTGTCACCCATGGGATACCTCATTCACATCATGCCATGTCAGTAGATCATACACTCTTGGACGATATCAAACCTAATGACACCACCAAGAAGATGACAAGTTACAAGGAAAAAGGAAAATCATGCCTTGAAATTTTTTCCAAAAGATATCATCTATGTATGCCCCCACTTTAAATCAATTGCTACACCATCACTGTGAGAAATTTCTTTAAATTAGCCAATGTTTTGATCCTAAGACATGAGAGCTTTCCTCGGAAAACCCTATGCCAAGTCATATGTTTTTGATGTAAGCTACATCATGAAATAGGAAGAAAGGGTTGCCCCCACAAAAACATAAGGGATCTATGGATTTGGGATCAATATTTATGTGCTACAATGTTTTCATAGAGTGTGGAACTATCATCATTCCCCAAATACACATAGAACTAGAAGAATGACACAAAGAGATCGAAAAAAAAGAAAAATCCTTTTAGGTCAACATGGAAGAGACCTAAATGTATCAACAGTTTGTGTCATCCCTAGGAAAACACAAGACAAAGAAAAGATAAAGACAAATCTTTTGGGTTAACATGGAAGAGACATAAATTTCTCCATGCCTTATGTCATCCCCAAAAGGAAAACACAAGACAAATTAAAAATGCTTATGACATAGAGAAGAATGAAGATACATATAGAGAAATGCGAAAAGAAGAGAGAGACATAAAATGAAACATCATGGGGGGTCACATTACACACATGCAATCACATAAAGAAAATTGAAAAGGAAAAATACTAGTAATGCATAGGCGATTCAAACTAAAGTAGGTTGTCCACCTCCCAATCTCGGTCAATATAAACGAAAGGCATGCAACTAGCCAAAGGGACAACATCAAGTGCCAAACTAGGAAACATACCAAGTTCAACACTCTTATTAGGATATTTGTCATCTAATCTCATAGAAGAAGAAAATAATGTATTCATCTCAGCATGCACTTGTTCATCAATTTTTGAAATATCAATGCCATCATCTAAATTAATCACAATAGGAGGTCGAATAACAATGCACATGCAATGTTCTTGTTTATATTATGGTGAGGGTTGAGATTCATCATGCATTGCTTCAGGTAGGTTTAGATTTTGATTTTCTATGTTATTGTTGTTTTATTGAGTTTGTAATCTACAATCAATAACATGACGTCTACATCTACTCTCTCTAGCACTTTGATTTCGTTTCAATTTATTTTCAATTTGTTTTGTGTAAGAGCTGGTTTTTCAATCATAGGTTCCTTCTCTTCCTTGGGAAGACTAGAAGAAACAATAAGAGGTTGTTCGACCGCTTTCTCTTTGACTTTGTAAACTTGTTTGACTTTAGGAGGGACAACGAGATCTCTTTTGTTATCTCATGGTCTCTTGTAGGAAATTTTGGTATTTTGTTCTATAGATTATTCTTGTATGGTTGGAAGTGTTTATGGTTCAATCATTGTCTCATCAAGGATGGTTGGTTCGACCATAGGTTGAGGCATGTTTTGAAGGGATAGTTCCACTATTTTCTTTGCCTTGAATTTTTGATATGATTTGAAAAAGAAATCTTCACAAAGCTTGATAGGTTCCATAGGCTCAAGCCAAAAGTAATCTAGTGAAAATTTCCCTTTTGTTGAGGCATTATTAAATCCACTATGATGCACAATGAAGATATTATTGTCAAATGGAAACTTTAGACATTTATGCACAACCAAAGGAACAACATTAATGGAGTGAAGCCATGGATAGCCTAGCTTCACACGAAATTGGTCTGATTGTGGGATGATGGAGAATGATACTGTTAATGTTTTTTGTTCCACCTTTAAAGGAAGATCTATCGATCCTATCATAGGGAAATCAAATCCATTATCCATCTTGATTCATGCATTTGGGTTATCATATGTTTCTTGATATAGCTCATGCACATATAAGAATTCTTTTGTGATCACATCCACTCCGTAGATGAGATCAATCAATATCCCATTAGTGGGATTTTTATTGATTCGACCAGCTATATAAAGAGGACCATCAGGTGCACATTTAGGTAATGTTATTTTGTGAGAAAGCAATGTCAAGAGGTTGTCTAGTTGAGCCCTTATGAGGTTTAGCTTCGATAAATGCTATCACCTTCTTCGTAGGAGCTAATTGCATATCATGATCCATGTCAACACAATTTTTTAGACTTTAATAGGAGGATTGACTATGGCATGTATATTGTTATTGTCTTGTTTGTTCAAGTACTCATGAAGGAAGCAACTAAGGCTATAGATGATTTGAGTTTCATTTCAAGTTTTAAGCGCTTTCCTTAGATTTTGTATAACGAGAACCAAGCTAATGTCTATGCATTCACTAAGGATATGGGCTTGTAAGTTTTCCAGTTGTTCATCTAGATTTTCATTGACATCATGTACATTGATTGTAGGAGTTGAATCCATGGTAAATGAAGTATGCAAACTATGAGCCATGGAGGGTTGATTCTCGATACTATCAGAAAGAGAGTTAGGAAACCCAAGATCCACGATGAGTGAGATATAGCAAGATGACATGAGCCTCAAACTACGTCTTATAATAGTATTTGAATAGGACACCAAGTTTTAAAGCTCATGCAAGTTTTATGAACCCTAGTGTGCAAACCCTAGAATGGCAAAGGGACAATGCAATAACCTAGAATGAAATGCAATTTTCAGATTTCAAGCAATACAATTTACTGATTACACAATGCAATAAGCTGAAAATGAAATGTTTTGATGTAATTTGTGACTTTTAACAATTCACTAAAATGAAGCAATTTAAGCTAAATGCAATGAAATTGATGAAACAACGAATCAGGAAACTAAAACATAAAGGTAACAACACCAAACATAAGCTAAAAACTAAGATATTGATGTTTTGAAAAAGCAGAGAAGTAGCTAACAAGGATTCATTCACCAGTAAGGGCGAATGGGTCCCGGTTAGATGTTTTTGAGATGTTTCTATGGATTTTAGTGAATTTTTATGCTTTTCCAGTTGCCAGAAGGTTCAGATCAGACCTAATTAGGGACTCATTCGCTAGTAAAGATGAATGGGTCCTGGTTAGGTATTTTTAAACTATTTTTTAATGGTTTGCAAGCTTTCAATACTATCTTTCAATTCTAGGTCTGAGACAATGACTTTCAACTTCAAATTTTCCAGAAATGCAATGTAAAAATGTAATGAAAATATGAAATACAAGGTCTAAATTGAAATGCAATTTTGTTTTGATTTTCAAATGCGATTGTATGAGATATAATAGAGATGCAAAATTATTGATTTAAGAATTGAAAAATAATGCAAATCTAAACCCTATATGATATGCAAGATTTCAATGCAAAACAAGTAACCCTAAAGGATATCTTAATTCAATGCAAATGAATGCACGATCTAACTTAAGATGCAATAAGATACTCCAAAAATCAGAAAATTACAGTGTTCAATATGTCTAGTTCACCAAAATGATTAATAGGGGAAAGGGGGAGGTCAATGAATCAATCACTAACACTCTTTTTCCTTTTCCACTAAATAATTAATTAGATGTAATTATGAGGGCCAAAATATGCAAATAACAATAAAAAAATTCTACCTAATTGTTATAGCAACTATGGGGGAAGTTTTTAGAGCATAAAAAGCTATGTACTTGGTCAAAAAGTTGTTTTTGAGCTACAAAGGACTCATTCGCCTTCAGTGGCGAATGGGTCCCTGTTATGGTTTCTTAAACTGGGATCAGGGTCTTGTTCCTTGATGTTTGCACTCTCAAATTCCCTATTATCAATTTCTGGAAGTTTGTATGCAATTATGTAGCTTTGATTCTTTGATTTTGTACTTTGAATGATAAGTTTTGCAATTTGAAAACTTCAACAATCTTGTTCCATTTTTTCTCCACTTGATCTTCAACCTGTAAATCTAGAATCACACACTCAAGGGTAGAAAAACTTGTTGATTGTTAGTGAATGGGGGTTTGACTTAGTCAAACCCCTTGTAGGTAATTAAACCAAATGATGAAATGAAGCATGAAACATGAAATATGCAATTGATATCACCTTGGATGATGTCTTGTGAAACAAATATGTAATCTAACATGTAGTGGCCATGAAGAATGTAGATCTTGGATCCTTGAATATGATTTGAACAATGGTTGCAAGTAGATCTTCAATGCTACATGCACTTCTTTAGCTCAACATCAATGAATGCTTCAAACCTTTGACATGATGATATGATCTTGAATTGTTGCAATAAACTCTTCAAATCTTTCTTGAAATGCCTTATGAATTCTCTTGAAATGCTCTATAATGATCTTGCTCTTGATCTCATGAAGTCACATAAGTTTTTCTAGAGAAACAATGTGAATTAACCCCTTATTTATACTAAATTAGGAGATTAACCCTGAAATTCAAATAATTATGGCCGACAACAAATCTGGAAAGAAACATTATTAAATTGCTGCTAGAATGAAATTCAAAATGGGGGGTCTCATTAAGGGAGGACCCATTTGGCACCTTGGGCGAATGGGTCCTGGATCAATTTACTAGGACCTAACCCTAAGGGATGGAATGAGCACTAAAAACCCATTCTAGATCAACTAAAAAATGGGGGTCCTGTTAAGGGAGGAGGCACCATTTTCTAGGACCTAACCTTGCCCAGTGAAATAATTTACTAATTAAATTATGAGTCTCGGGATAGGTCTTTGGGAGGTGTCATAATTAAGGCTTAAATTTAAATTAAAAGGGGGTTAATTACTCCAATTACCCATAATTGATTAATGAACACCTAGATAAATGTGAAAGTGTCTTATAACACATTAAAACACTTAAATAGGATATAAATTTGAATACATTTTATTAGAAAGGGGCCCATTAGGCTTAATTAAGAAAATACATCCTAGAAAATTGTGAAGTGTATTACAACACTTTATAACACCCTTGCATAGGATCAATTATGGCACATTTTAGTCAAATAAAGGTCCTAGAATAGTTTGAATGTGTACAACACATTACAACACTACTCCAAGACATCATTAGTTTAGTTTTAATGTCAATTATCAAACCAAGTAAGGAAAAAAGGCTTACTTTTTCCATTACTACAGGTCGACCTAATTAGATGTAAATAAAACAATCCAAAATAGCTCTTTTCAACACCACACAAGATTTAAAATAATCTTCACATCCAAACAAAATGTGCAATCCTTAATCTCAAGTCGGCATGGACCTAAAAAGAATCCAACTAACATCTGCAATACATATTTAATCTTCTCAATGCATATCATGTATTAGGTCGGCCAGGAATATGACCTGAACAGAAAAAATTTCAATCATACACATGCTTCTCAACACACACACCTTCCAGATTCGATATTTCTTCAATTTCTCATTTCGCTGACATCAGAGAGACTACCTTTAGAAGCATAGCATCAAAACATTCTTCACAAGAGAATATGGAATCTCCCACGCTGGTATTCTAAACAAAGAGATGACAACGATATACAGAGTTGAACTTTGTCAATGATAACTTCTAGTGCTCTTCACAAAACTTCTCAAGATCTTGAATATAGTTGTATGAACCAATCATAATGATATGGTTACAAGAGCAGAGTTATACCTCATTGTGTGGGGAAGTGTGAACCCAAAAACTGACGCACTAGACCACAATACCATCAGTAGAGAACACTTAACCAAACTTCTGATAGATTAGCTTTCTAATATAGTTAGTATTTGTACAAATAACACTAGAAAATGCTTTCCCATAATGTTGACATCAATGACAACACTGGGATAGCCGAATCAGCCTATGTATGTACACTTCATGTGCATGTTGCCAAGTTGTATCAACAATGACACTTTTAAATTTCTAACAATCGCCCCCTTTGTCATTGATGGAAACATGCATATCAAAAAAAAATCATATCATGAATCAAAAATTATTTCTTCTTAACCTTAACTTTCCCTTTCAAGATTAACCTTGACTTTCTAAAAAGGAATTTTCCAAAATGTATTAACAAAAAAATGTTTTTCTTCCACTATCTTTATGCAGTAACTCTCCCCCTTTGACATCAATGGAAAAGGTCATGTACGGTTCTGGTATATTTCCCTTGGATATATGTATATATGCACCAACAAAAAGGATAATTGATCAAAAAGATAAGAACATATCAACCTGAAGATGAAGACCCCTTGATATTCTTCAGAGTATCCTACTAAGTAGCTTTTCCTTCTTCCTAAGAACCTTTTGCATGTACAAGAGTCTTGTATAGTAATTCAAGCTTTGTTAAAGACTCTATATCTTCTTCCATAGTGTTGAGGCTGATATTTATTTCTAATAGGCTGTCAGCACTAGCAAGGGCACTGGGTACAAGAATGTGCCTTATTTTTACTAAATCTCTTAGTGCCACATACTATTTGATTATCTCTATTCTATGATTTTGTAAGCTAAATTATTTGTCCTGCAATTGCATGATATAAGACCGCCTCTAATTGTCCTTGTCATTTGCCAAACTATAGACATCTACTTGAGTGCTTAACTGAATTTCATTCTGACTCATTTCATTCTTTGTATTTAATGTCCAGTTAGACCAATTCAGAGAGGAAGATATTAATTCATGTGCTTCTTCTTCACAATCTTGAACATCCTTTAATTCCTTCAAGACTCGGTGGTGTCCATGTGCACATTTCTTCCTGATTCCTTCTAGATTTTCCTTTGTAGTTCTTGTTTCTAACTCATTTATTGTTTGTTCTTTTAATCCAAATATGTATGCTTTCAATGAATCAACCATACTCCTGAGATTTTCCAAAGAAGATAATAATGAATTAAAGCAAGCACCAAGAATTACCTCTTGTAAATATTTTATTGCTTCATCCAAGTCTTGTATGTTTTCACTTTCATTCTCATGTAGGGTCACATCAAATTGGCTTCTTTCTTGTTATGTAACTTCTTGCTTGATAGCAACACATTTCCTTTTCTTACTTACACTTCTTGTACTACCAGAGGCTTCAGTCACCGACCTTTCTTCTAAACATGTTCTATTGGGGTCCTTTGGGATTCCTAGAAGCAAATTTGCATAAAGATCAACTTCCACCTCAGTCACTTCATAATCTAACTCTGAAATCCACACAAGTCTAGGCTTTGTTGCTTCTAAGTAATAAAAATTGGTAGACAAGGAAATTGATGTCTCCATAGTATTTTTTCACCACGCTCTCTCATATTCTTGTTCTCTTATTCATCTTCATTTGGAACATTCCAAAGAATTTTGCAAGAGCGGCTTCTTGAGCATCCGGTCCACCAAGATTCATCATAAGATTTCTTGTTTGGTGTACTACCGGTTTTGTATTTGTCCATTCCACTTTTCCAATTATCAATATCTCCTTCATGAAGTAGAAAATTAAGCAAACTATTAAAGTATCGTACCTGAATATATTATTTTTGTTCTTTTTTATTTCTTTCAAATTCTTCACCAAGTGTTGTCAAAGTAACTCGCAAAGATCATAATCCGCACCATTCTCAATCATGTTAAATGCAATGTGAGCAGTAGCAGTAAAGACTGTATGACCATCATTAGGTAGACAAATTTTATGTCCAATAAGCATTGTGGCATATCGGATAGCTGGATTTCCAAATGTACTCAAGATAAGTTATTTTCCCTAAAGAGTTGCACCAGTCTTTTTGATTAATTCTTGGTCATTGATAGACTTTTGCCTTGGAACTGGTCTGAAGGACCACAAACCAGTCACATCCCTTATTGCTTCTCTGGTTATCAAGTGTGCACCGTCAATCCAAATAGACTCATCATGAATCTTTCTCAAAACAATTTGAATGTACTTCTTGTCGAATTCAAACAATGGAAATTTCTGCCATGCATCCAATTTCCTTTCAACTAGGGTTTTGTACTCCGGTTTGATGGTATTATAACTTTCTTCCAATTCACTTTTCCACAACATACTCAATCTAACAAAGATCATTTCTTATATTTTCCTATATATGTATGCATAAATATCCTCAGTGGGAAAAACTCTAAGGGGAGTGCCAAAAAAATGCACCTGTGGAATCTTTTGATTGCTTTTTCAAAGAATACCTTTTCAATTTAATTTGTGATCTGTATGAGACATTTACTACCTTTGAACCATCCATTGCATTAAAAATAGAATTTCCAGAGAATAATTTTGTAAGAATAATACCTCTTGAATTTTCTTCGACAAAGATTAGGGTTTTTTTGTTTCGCTTCTAGAACACACCTCGAATCCACTTCCTCCTCTTCAATTTTTACTTCCTTCGTATCGAATGAATTTTCCTTCTCAAGTATGTTTTTAACTCCATGATTTGATCCACATCAATAAATGTGTCAGCAATAAATGCTTCAGAAAAAGTTGTCAAACCTTGGAACCTTGTTTCCGCAGATAATCTACAAATGCTCTGCAAACTTTTGCATAGCAATATTTCCTTTCACAACTTTCTTCTATAGCTTCAACAATTCTATTTCCAACACACATCTTCGTGTCATGACTTGAAACCTTGTATTTTAGGGGGCTTTTAGAATTTTTTGTTGTTGTTCCCCCTAATCCTTTGCATGGGATTAGTTTCAAGAAGAATTATTTGTACCAAAGGTAGGTATAGATGTATTTAAAGTTCCTAAATCATCTTTGTTCTTAGACTCATCTTTCTTTCTCCATATATTTTCCATTTCCTTCTTAACTTTGGTAGGATCATATTTCTTCACTGATTCATTCCTCTTTACCGGATTAGACTGTCTTTTATTTTTGCTTCTGCATAATCTTGAAATGTGTCCAAGCTTGTTGCAATTGTAGCACACAACATTTTTCTGAACAATCTGACTTCTATTCATTCTTGATCTGCATTGGTTAGTCTTATGTCCAAATACATTGCATGTATAACAATATCCATTAAAGGATTGAAGCATTCTCCATGTATTATATCTATTCAATATCCGACTTCTACACTCATAATTTTTATGTCCAAATTTCTTGCATGCAAAACATTGTTCGAAGAAGAATCCAGCATTCTGATTCATTCTACTCCTGCATTCTATTGTTTTATGTCCATATCTATTGCATGAAAAAAAAATACCATTGAAAGATAGGTACCTTTGAGCATTTGGTTGTCTAATAAGAGGTCTTCTAGCATTACTTCTTTGATTTCTAACTTGTCTCCTATTGCCTTGAACCTTCTTTTGATTGTCAACCTTGGTAGGTATCTGATTTTCCTTTGAACGTTGTCCTTATTCATGTCCCAAACCACCTTTTTCCTTAGAGGGTTTATGTATTGCAAGTATTTCATCAAGCATTGTAGTATTCATTTTGAATTTATCCTCACGTGTTCTTTCCTTTTCCAGATCAGATCTGAGATTTACCACTTCTTGTTCAAGCTTTGTACATTCACCAGCATTGCTTTCTATTTTAGTATTCAGACATTCTTCAATCCTCTTCTTTTCTTCCACTTGCACTTTCAGTTTGATGATTTCTTCATTTGATTGCTTCAACTATAAATTTACTTCCCTATGTCTTTCTCTAAACTTCTTGATTTGTTCTCTCAATTTTTTGATGCATTCATTTGATTCTCTTAGGATTCCCTTCAAGATTTTTTTCTCAATTACAACTCTATCAAGATCTTCAAGAGAAGCCTTAAGTTATTCTTTTTCAAACATGCAGTCATCTTCTACATACTCAATTGCAAAAATTTCTTCCGAAGGAATAGGACACATTTTTTTTGCCATGTGTTCAAACTTTCAAGATCTTCCTCAAGTTGTTAGGATTTTCTGAAGGAACCAAGCTCTGATACCAATTGTTGAACATTCAGAGTACTAAGATGAGGTGAATCAGTATTATATAACTTTTTGAACACAAAAAATTCAATCACCAAACCATAATAAATGAAACAAGAAATGAAAGAATGAATCATCCACAAATCCACAAAACACATGAACACCAAGATTTTTACATGGAAAACCCAAAATGGGAAAAACCACAATGAGGATTAGCTCACAATATATTATATCTCGATATAGTATATTACAGAGGGTCACTACCAGGACACACTGTCCTTAAAAGGATCACAGCCAGAGTTAAGTACAATCAAAAATGGTGGCTCACTGCCAAGGTATGAACTGATGCAAAGTGCACCTTTCTTGTGTTGTATTTCAGTTCCTTTGAAGCTCTGAATATGAAGTACTTCTCTGCTTATTCGTCGCTCAACAACTCTACTCTAAATCTAAACTCATGCCACTAAATTCGCATGATCGCATCATACAACACCACTTGCATCTAATATGTCATTTGTGCTCGCACATCCATACACTTCACACTTCCTTCCTTGACTCCAAAATATCTCATTTGTGTACCCAAATACATCCACACACATCAATTAGGTCCGCCTAATTATATGTAAACAAAAAAATCCAAAATAGTTATTGTCGGCACCACACAATATTTAAAATCATCTTCACATCCAAACAAAACATGCAATCCTTAATTTCAAGTCAACATGAACCTAAAAAGGATCCAACTAACATCTGCAATACATATTTAATCTTCTCAATGCATATCATGTATTAGGTCGGCCAGGAATAGGACCTAAACGAAAAAAATTCCAATCATACACATGCTTCTCAACACACGAACCTTCCAGATTCAATATTTCTCCAGTTTCCCATTTCGCCAACATCAGAGAGACTACCTTTAGAACCACAACATCAAAACATTCTTCACAAGAAAATGTGGAATCTCCCACATTGGTATTCTAAACAAAGAGATGACAGTGATATACAGAGTTGAACTCTATCAATGATAGCTTCCAGTACTCTTCACAAAACTTCTCGAGATCTTGAATATAGATGTATGAACCAGTCATAATGATATGGTTACAAGCGCAGAGTTATACCTCATTGTGCAGTGAAGTGTGAACCCAAAAACTGACACACTAGACCACAATACCATCAGTAGAGAACACGCACCCAAACTTTTGATAGATTATCTTTTCGGTACATTTAGTATTTGTACAAATAACACAAAAAAATGCTTTCCCACAATGTTGACATCAATGAAAACATTGGGATAGTCGAATCGGCCTATGTATGTACACTTCATGCTCATGTTGCCAAGTTGTATCAACAATGACAGACTTCCAAACTTCCAATAATGTGATCCCAACTTTGGGTCTATAGTATTCTTAATTTTTGAAGGTACTAGGGTGGAGGTGTGTTATTATTACCTTTGTGAGGTAACAGAGATTAGGTGGTACAAAGATGCATTATTATTATCTCCAATAGGTCATGGAGATTAAGAGATGTTATGATATATTATTCTTAGCTTTAGGAAATTATAGATATTGGATGGTTTAATATGTTGTGTTACTCTTATCTCTTAGAGGTAATGGAGGTTGGGTGTGTGGAGATGTGTTACTCTTATATATAGGAGGTAAGGATACTGGAGATGTAGTTACTTTTTTATTTGAATATAAAATACTATAATGCATGAATATTGATTATTTTTTTCCCATTCTGTTAAGTAGCATTCCTACAAAAAATAGTGAATGTGTTGTGCAAGCGAATTGTGACTTTTGTTTATTCAAAAACTATCATTTAATTTAGTCTTAAATTGTGGAGTCTATTTAGCCATTCATTTCTTTAATATTGCTCCTTGATTTCGTATTCTTATTAATTTGACCACTTCCATTTTGTTTAATTATGGATAATTTTTTATTCGTTACTCTCATGTCAAGTTTATAATTTTGTATTGATTATATTACATTAAATTTTTTGGTTGGTTGGAACACTTAATCATTGTTACTTGAATTCATTTGATTGTGGTTTTCACGTCATTTAAATTTTTTTGTTTGGGTAGTTGGTGCCTTAATTTATTGTTAAGACTCATTGGAAATTG
Source organism: Sequoiadendron giganteum (assembly GCA_007115665.2). Taxonomy (NCBI): domain Eukaryota; kingdom Viridiplantae; phylum Streptophyta; class Pinopsida; order Cupressales; family Cupressaceae; genus Sequoiadendron; species Sequoiadendron giganteum. The sequence continues at coordinate 475,365,472 of CM021109.1, forward strand.
TTTCAATGTGAAGTGTCATTTATGTGTTGTGAGAGGCGTGATTACAAGTTTATGGGGAACTTGGAATAGTTTTCCAACTTATTTAGAGTGTCATAGGGAAAATATTAGTACCCCACATTGGTTTTTGAGGAAATTAAGAGAGTTTTACAACCCAATTAGGGTTTATAGGGGGTTATCTCTATACATGACATCTCCTCCGACTAGTAATCCACTCTCAGTGAACTTGTTTCATAGAGAACAAATTTAATATAGGAAAATATTATTGTCTAGGAAGGTATGGAATAGGCTAGGAAGTCTAGCCAAATTTGAGTTTTTTTATCCAAATTTATTTTGACAAAGCCCATGATACAACAAAATGACCCTTAATTTTGACCATGCTTCATGATCCTAGTTTTGGAACCACCTTTCTTTGGTTAATATGTTTGTTGATGCTTATGCTTGCCTTGTTGTTAGTGGCATCTAATTTGAGTAATTTGGCCTCTTTGAATCTATTCACTTAGGTTGTCCTCTTACACCATCAATTTATATTTTTGTCTTTAATGTCTTTGACTATCTCTTCGCAAATACCATTTTGCAAAAATGTGTCAAAGGAATATCCCTCCCAAACAACAATCTCCATCATCTTGCAAATGGCCATTTCACTAATGAATATTTCCTCGCCCTTCTTGAGGATTAATACACCAAAAAGCATTTTAAGTGTCTTGTCACTTTTTACTTAGATTCTAGTTCTAGTATTAGTTGGATTAAAACCCGGTTTTATGGGCAATTTATTATTCCTTGACTGGGTACTTGAATTCAAACCTTTGAGTGAAAATATATTAACCGTGAGGAAATTTTAAAATTTAGGGGGATTCCTTTGCCTTACAAAATTTCCCATAAATGCTTTAGTATTATGTGGTTGACAAAATTAAGAAGAAGTTGGCATACTAAATTATCATGTTTCTTTAGATGGCTAATAAATTCCAAATATTTTCAAAAGATCTTGTTGGCATGCGTGTCTATTGCTCCTACAAGGTGCCTTCTAAGGTGTCCTATTGTGAGTTGGAAAAGCTCCTATGTGATTTTCTTTGGGATAATTTTGACTACAAGGGTTTTCAATGTGGCTTGGGATTTATGTTGTCTTGCCAAAAAAATTGGAGCCTTGGGTCTTATTGATGTGAATAGACAAGAAATTGTGATTTACACTAAATGGATTATGAGAGGTTATGATGGCAATGAAGGCTAGAGAATCTTGTTAAGGAAGTGTATCTCTATTGGTTCCCCCTACAAGATACCATCCTAGAAAGGCGTAAACTTTCATTCCATTATTTTTTATTAAAGGGGTAAAATAATAAAGTTTGGCAAGGCCGTAGAAACCCAAAGAAACGAGAAAAACATTAGCGAAAGCACAAATGATCCACAACAATACCGTAGATGAGCAAGTTTTGGAAGGAATTGAAACCAATACACCAATTAGCTAAGCTATAAATGCAAAGATGGTTTTAAAGGGATCATAAACCTTATATAATGATGGTGTAGCAAGTTTTCCAAACAAAATAGAATTTGAAGGCCACCTACGCAACCCCAACCTTCATCCTAGCATTTTGAGCACCCTTAACTTTCATTCCATTATTATCTCTCATGTTTTTTTAAGATAACAAGAAATTTTATGTGAGAATTTGAAAAGTCTAGGAAGCTATCAAGCTATAGCTTTTGTGGAATGGAAATAGTTTAAACAATGGATTCTCTATCAACTAATAGTCCTTGTGGTAGTATCCCACTAGCATTCTCTAGGACAAATTATAGGTTGAGATGCTTTGGTTGCATTCTCTCAAGTTCTTCCAAAGAGGAATTAAACATATGAAAACCTTATAATCCAAGGCCACTTTTTCTTGGATTTCATGCCCACAAGCTAAAATCCAAGTTTGGTCTACATAACATGAATAATGCCACTTTCCAAATGGTAATTTAAGGGAATGCCTCTTTAGAATTTACACAATATTTGTGCAATCTGTGAAACCATGGTGGAAGGATTAGAAGTGGTATTATGATACCCCTTTCTAAATTACACTCCCAATAAAGGATACAAGTGTCTTTCCCCATACTCACCTACGTCTTAGAAGTTGAATTCAAAATAGTCTCTTTTGTGTCCATCATTTATTTGGAATAAATAGTTTTGAACAATCTAGAAAGTTGTTGTGGAGCCTAAGATTTCTCATTTGTGTACTGTTTACTCTACCAAGGTCTCCCTATTGGAAAACAACTGATGCATTTCATGTTAGATCCTAGATTCTTGTTTAATGGAAAATTTAAAACAATTAAGGTATTTTGGTTATGCAACTATGCACAATCAACTTGGTTTTTGGTTCATGAGTTTTTCAAGCTTTTTAGACCAATTCCTTTCAACTAGCACAATGTTTTACAAGAATATGAGGCAATTTTTTTATCTAAATTTGTGCAACTATGGAATTATTTTACATTGGATATCTTTTTAGCACTTAGAAATATAGATTTATTGCTTTGTTTGCTCGTGTTTATGTTGATTCCATTTTTTCTACATAATTATTGGTGGTTTCTAATGTCATGCAAATTCGATTTCAAGCCAAAAAAGTGGCTCACCTCTAAACTCTTTTGGATCACAAGGGAAATGTCTCTTACACTATGGCAAAGGTGTCACCCTCCTTACCTCCTTGTGTTAGATCCCTTGACTAATGACCATTGTGCTTTAATTTTGGTCAACACTACTCTCAATCACTCCAAGTGGTCTTCCCCTCCATGATCTTAGCAAAAAATGGGATGGTTGTCACTATTACATCACTCATGTGTGTCCTCTCAATGACTTAGGTGGGGCTCACTTGAAAGTTAGGGAAAGTTCCCTCACTAGTATTTTTTCCATCTACCATGGAGAAATGATTTATAGTCTAAAGTTTGATGTTATGGCCTCAAGAAAATAAAAACATTCCTCATTCAAGTTGGGAGCCACTAGTCATGTAAAAGATCTGCCTTACAATGGGTTGCAACCCAAATGATTAAGGATTTCCTCCCAATACAAGATTTATAGTTGGCTTCTTATTTTTTTGTCATTATAACAATGATTTTGTGATCTTGTAATTTCCTTTTTGAAATTGTGTTTCATTATTATGATTGTTTTGTTTTTGAAGTGGTATAATATACTATTTCTTAAGTCCTACCTATTTTATATAAGTATGAGACATTATTCCATTCTATCAGTATTTTTTTTTAAATAAATTATATATTGTATATATATACCCTAATTTGAAAGAAATCCAAAGAAAGATACCTTGATCACGAAAACCTTATTCTAATGAATTTCCTTAATGCAAGATAATATTGGTTCCTATTATAGAAAGGGTGTAGTCCTAGAAAATTATTTATTTATTTATTTTAAAAAAGGTAGAAAGTAGATTGCAAACTTTTTCTTGTTGAATCAAATACCTAGGAAAAATAGATAAGATTAAAATCTTCAGGATTCTAATGGATATCACATATTTTCATTCAATGAACTCATGCATTACACAATGATCAACGGAAACATAAATGCACTATACTATATATTTTATAATAAATTCAAAAAATAGCAAAGATAATTACAACCTAGAAATGTTTCTTTCTATATGTATGTATGTCTATGTGCAGGAACTTGTGTGTTGTGTGTGAGTGTAAAAAGGTAATGCAACAACCTCTTTCTTTGTAGTAAGGGCATTGATTGAGAGTCAATACTAAAAAGCATGTTAGCATCCAAGTAGAGCTATAAGGGGATGCCTAAATTATAGAAAATAAGCCACACTTGGACCAATGGTGGGCTGACCAAAGAGAGGTTAGTAGCTTAGTTGGTAGAGGACTCCAATAGCAAATGGAGGGTCCTAGATTTAAGTCTTAGCTAGTTTATATGAATTGTAGGTTTACATGTGGTATCAAAGCCAAGTTAGGATCCACAAACACTTGTAATATGGTTTAAGTGGGGTATTGGAAATAAGCTACACTTAAAGCAATGATGGGTTGACTAAAGAAAGGTCAATAGCTTAGTTGTTAGCACCCCATCAGTAAATAGAACGTCTTAAATTCAAATCCTACCTTGTCCATATAAATTGTAGCTCAACAAAAATATATAAAAAATAAAATAAAACAAAAGAAATTGAATGAACCCAAAATGGAACACTTCAAAGATGATACCAAATTGTATAGTTGGGAACACAAAGGCTATATAAGAACCAAAACTTGCCACGCTACAAAAGTGATCTCCACTAATAGCAAAGAAATCTTGAAAATGATAGGAACTCGGTATTAATCCAACTTTGACAAGAACGTCCCCCACCTCTAAGTAAGCCTGAGTAATATTCACCAACAATTTGGAATTCAAACTCCACCAACAAAGGGGTAATTGAAAAAAATGCAAAGAAGATTAGATGGTGCACTAATGCTCCTTGGGTCAAAACTAATACCAATTTTCATACTTGATAATTGTATCAGGATTATAGATGGAAATTGTGTTTACTTATTTTTGTTGGGATCCAAGTGAAACTACTAACAATGTGACTAAGACTTCTTGCTATTTAGCGTGGCTTAGCTTCAACCATGTCCCACCATCTCTCTAAGGAGATCACTAAAACATACTCAAATCTTATCTACTTCACTTCTCTCTAGTAAGAATCTAAGGAACTGTAAGTCATAAAAAGTGACTATTGATATCTGTCAGCTTCTTGTAGAAGTCAAGAATTATTGAATTCAATATACAACTCATGAAGGTAACATGGATTTAGACATCTTAGCAAAGAAAGTTTCTTTCTTCCATGCTGATCAGAAATGCTTAGCAAAGTGAAGAATCTTCCTAAAAGCAAGCTAAAAAATTATTTAAGCCAATTAATATTAATGAAAGGAGATCATTTTTATAATGATTTAGAGCATGGTGATGTAGTAGGAGATGTAAAGAGGTACCAAAAGCAACTAGAATCAGTCAACAACTCTCCTTGAGGTAGTGTTTGGTTGTAGTGCAAGAAGGCATGTATGTATGTAGTCTAGGAGAAGTAGGTCACAGCTTTTGACCAAGTGTGAGTGACACTAACTTATAGCATGCAGTGGTCATTCATATGGATAATTCATGTTAGATGTAATTTGTAGTATGCTGACATCATGATAAGGTCATGCGATGTTTGTGTGGTTATTAGATATTCTACATGGCAGTTAAATAGTTGATCATTGAAATTCCTTGGTAGATGATTATGCAATTATATCCATTTGCTTGTATGGAAGTGTCAATGTAAGATAGTGTTGAAGGTGTGAAATCTTGGTTGGAGGCTGTAGGTTGTTAAGTCTACAGATTGAGATTGTGTGAAAGAGATCTATTGTATTGATTGTAGCTTTTCTGAATAATATAACTGTGAATGTCGTTTTGCTGGTAGGTTTTTTAAGAAACGTTTCCATTGTGAATTAGTGTCTCATGTGTATATATGACTTGTGTATTGTTTCATGTGATTCATTTAATGTTACATAACTGAATTGTATAGGAAACATAAGTATTTTTCACATAATTTTAAGAATTTGCAATATTCAAGTAAAGTGGTTGTTTGTATTAAGGATCAATTCCCAACATTTTTTACACTTTCATACAATAGTTGTAGAACATGTTTACAATTTTTTTGAATGATCCAATTTTTATTGTCATCTAACCAAGTCAAAGGGGGACTATTACTTGTGGAACTATAGTTTATTGGATCCATTATTGGATTTTTTTTTGCTCATATTGGGTTTCTCTAGGTTAAACAATTGTGTCATAGTTCCTTGGTATTTGTTGTGAATGTTTTTGTTTTATTTCATTTGTTATTTAGAAAATTCTAATAGCAGCTCAATTTGAGTTTGAATTTTTATACAATGGTTTAAGCATGGGGTAAGAGCATGTGAGGAATTGTGGATTTGTGTAAAGGTTGTTAGGATGGTTTATTCAAGTGGTTAAGAAAATACCATTCATTCTACTAGCATTTGGGATACATAGTGAACCATTGAACTTGTTAAAACATTGTCTAGGTTATCTAATTTTCACGAGCAACAATGTGGAATATCCACCCCTATTTATGGATCAGATGGTATCAAAGCCCAACTTTCCTTTTAGACAAGTAGTGTCAATGAGTTCCATAGGGATGAATATTTGTCCTTGAGGGTCTACTAACAACCTTATGTAATGTGTTCTTCATTATTCTTTAAGTGCAAGTTATGGCTTGTTTGGGATGGCCATGGGAAAAGCAAAGAAGAGTAGAGTGGAAGAGTTGAAAGAAGAGAAGTAGGTAATTGAAATGGTGAACCAAAGGCTAAGGAAGAAATTTCCATCCTTGGAGATTGGGAAAAAGGAATTGCATGTGTAGTTGGAGAGGAATAAAAAACCTTCCAAATGTAACACACAAACTTAGTCCAAGGGTGCCCAATGTGTGGCCAATTCAATAGTTTTAAAGAAGCCTCAAAATGCAAGGTTGAGGTTTCTTGGTGGTGTCCATGAGGTTGGCAAATGTTTTTAGAAGTGCAACCTCTAGAGATGTTCATATGGGTGGTGAGCTTGAGACACCTAGTGCAAGAAAACAACTCATCCAAGTTGATGTGCAATTTGTTCAAGAGAGCAAGGTGACTCCAAAGAGAAGAGGGCAACAACTTCAAGGTAAAGGAGATTGTGAGAAAACTCTTCAGAAATAGCAGGGAAAGAAGCTAACAAGGCATAGCTCAAGAAGGAGCTTATGGAGTCCAAGATCAATAAGATACGCCAGTGTTGTCTATTGTTGTTGCAAAAAGAAAGCACACATAACCAAAAATTATTGGGAAGCACATTTATGTGGTTTCTATGGTTTCCAAAACTATAGTTTGATTACTTTTTTGGAAAATAAAAAGATCACCAACAAGCAACCACAATACTTCAAGAAGAAAGAATTGTCCAAAGAATTGGGCAGTTTTATTTGCACTCATTGTGGAGAGATAGGCATAGACATGAGGCTTGTTGTAGCATTCATTAACATCTCTATCCAAATAAATGCAAGAGGGGAAAGTTAGTTTAGAGAAAAAGGAGTGTAGCACAATTTCTAAGGTAGAAGCACAAGCATTGGAAGAAGCCCCAAGGAGGATGCAACTTGTAGAGGATTCCTTATTCCTAATTCAAGAGGGTAGTGGTAAGAAATATTTCGTTCAAGTTGTTGAAGGATTCCATCTATTATAGTTTCTTAGTTCATGTTTAAGCTCCAATAGGTTATTGGGAAAATGACTTAGGTCCATTTGTGCAAGAAAGCAAGAGGTGTGGAGGATTCAAGGTATGAGCAGACTAATGATGGCATGTAGTGGGTATTGTCACATGGGTTCATCACCTCTTTTTTAAATATAGAGGTTTTAGTATGACTACAAATTGTTTTGTATGCACCTAATAGTTGTAGCAAGTTGTTTTCTTGTTTTGGGTAGTTGTATGCACTCATGGGAAGATGCAACAATTTCTCCAAAGCTATTTGTGGAGCTTCTTATAATGCCTAATTAACTTTGTGCTAATGGTTATGCACACTGTAAACACCGAAAATTGGTCTAAGCCTACGAGTACACATTCGACATAATTTTCTATAGTCCATGGTCATGATTAAATAATGTTTAATTAACCTTTCTAACACATATTTCCTCTATTAATTAAATGCCCATTTTTAATTAATTCATTAATTCATTTATTCAACTTGATTAATTAAATAAATCATATTTGTTTAATTATATCGCTAACTAATTAATTCTTCCTTCTTAATTAAATAATTTATTATTTAATTACCCCTTTATCATACTTCCTTCTTAATTAAATATCTTTATTTAATTATTCAATTTAACCCCCTTTATCTATAATTAAATATTTATTATTTAATTATTTATATTATCCTTTTCAAATAGTCAAATTAAATAAATGATCTTTATTTATTTAATTAAAGTCTCTTATTTTCAAATGTTGAATTAAATTAACATTTAATTCATTTATTAATTGTTTATGTCACATTCACACACCTTCTGACTCAAGATCTATTTTTAGTTCTCCAGTTATCTCTGAATTCAACATATGATTGTCTCTGTGAGAGGACTCTCTGTCACAACTAGTCAATTAACTAGTTCCAACTCATATGCATGATGTGTTTATTAATTAAATATCTTTATTTAATTAATTAACTCATGTTTGCGTTCGAATGCATTATTCTTCAACTTCTAACTTTGTCTTTGACATTCAAAGTCTATTTCTTCTATTTTTTGAAGACTCTTAACTGAAGATTAAGATCTTGAACTCATGTTCTAACTCACGGTCTAACTTAATCTTTATCATGCAGTCTTTCTGTCTCATGTTCTAACTCACATTCTATCTGACACAGAACTCACATCGCATGGCATTCATCAATCTCATCTGTCGATCTCTCTTTCAATCTAAGTCGATCGTTCGAAAACCCAAAATCTATAAAATGGCTTGTCATTATCATTATTCCTCCTCTCGAAATCATACACTTTTGAGAAGAAATTTATCTTTGATATTTTGCTTAGACATTCGATGAAGTTATGCTTGCATCAAATACATAAATCTGAGGGCAAGAATACTGAAACAGTAAAATGGAGAAGAGCAATCGAGATAATTTGAAGGAGTGATGCATATTCAGTGAGAGCTTTCCAATTAATTTGTTTAGTTTTATTATGTTTGCTTATTTGTTCTTTGTTGTTTGATTTAGATTAATATTGATTCAGATTAGGATTAACATCGTTTATTCTAGTTGTAGATATCTTATTCCAAATTTTAGTCTATGTTACATTTGGTGAACCTGACGTGAACACGCTTCCAATTCGCACATATTTTCGTCTTTCCATCCTTCTATTTTTTTTAAATTTTTGCAGGTTATTGTACAAGGCACGCATCTGTATCCATGAGCCGCATCTGCTAAAACCAACAACGCATTTGTCATTTCGCATCGCATCTGTGAAACTCTGAACCGCATCTGCCTATCAACAATTCGTGAACCGCATCTGCCTGTCAACATCGAGTCGCATCTGTGGCTCAAAACGCCGCACTTGCCTGGTAATCAATTTTCACTTTTTTAGTCATTTTTGTACATTCGTATTTTCATTTTCGTTGTTTAGGTTATTTTGATTTTCACTAATGCTTGGTTACAGTTGTGTTAAGGTGGATTAACGTAGTTTTTGAAGGACGAAGCATAGAAGACAAGAACAATGAACTACTGATCAGTTTGCATGCAGGACCTAATGCCTTTGTCTTTATTTATTTAGCAAGCTTTCTATTTGGTAGATAGATAATTGTCATTTGGAATAATAAGAATCAGTGTTTGCTTTGATTGGTGTGAAAGCACATTTTTGTAACCCTTCACGATTCAGTATATCGAAGTATCCTCTTCCCTTGCGTAGTCATGCGATCCTAGGTGTAAGAGAAACGGTTACTGACTCTAGAACTTGGGTCTGTCTTGGTGGAAAAAAGTACTCACCCCAAGACGACTCAAACCTGTAACACGCTAAGCCAAGCGACTTCCACCCGGTATATAAAAACGGATTTATGGAGAAATTCCAGAAATCATGCTCACTATTCCAACGAGATGGATAGAAATGGACTCTTGCCGAAGTTGAATAGTGCCCCACGAACAGAATTCCCTTATTAAACACCTTGTTGTAGATTTACCAAAATCCTACCTATTTGCTGGCACAGCAGGGTCGGCCCTATGAATCCATCTTACATTCTTACGGTTTATGTGTGGAGAAGAGATGTATGCCATGGGAGTTTCATGGGTACATTAGCTTGGCTGCCCCGTATAAGTGAGTGTCATGGAGGGGAGCCAATGGGGTCAAACTACTAGTCATCCACCATAAATATGCGTAGCTGGAGAAATCCAAGTAAGAACTTAGCAAGTATTGTCCAAAAAGCCTAGGTTGTAAATGTTTTTGAGTCTTAACATTTCTATCATCACAAACTGAAAATACATTGATTGTGGTGTTTTTTTTTGTTGTATTCGTCAAAAATCTTGATCAACACACGGAGTTAGTCAAAACAACTTTCGAAAAACTTCAACTGTCAAAAAGTGAGTCGCAACTGTCAGTTTTAACACCGCATCTGTCTTAGCGAGTCGCATTTGTTAGGGGAAAAGCCGCATGTGTCTGTCAAATAAATCATTTTTAATAGTCTGGATATTACAAGCCGCAACTGTCACATTTTGAGTCGCATGTGTACATGCAAGCCGCATCTGTCAATTTTCAAGCCGCAAGTGTCTGTTAGAAAATTTAGGTTTACAAAGTCCATATTTATCACCGCATGTGTATTGCAAAACCACATTTGTCATAAACAAAACCGCATCTGTTAGAAAACCGCATGCGTGTTGCAAACTGCATCAATTATAAACAAAACCCCATCTGTCAAAAGTCAAAACTCTGTCAGTGTCCTAAACAAAGTTTTAGTCAAATCATCGCATGCACAACTGTAAACCGCATCTGTCAAAAATTGAATAGCAATTGTTAGGTGAACCGCATTTGACTGTTAATAGAAAACTTTGAAAACCGCAAACTAAGTTTGAAACATCACTGTCATTCTCACTTTTGGTTCTTAAGATCAACCTTGGACATAAACTAAAAAATTTTGCTCAAAACCTTGCATCATTAGGTGTCATATACATCTTAGTCACATTCAACGTCTTAGTCATAGTCATCCTAAGTTACATGCATATAGATACTTCCTAGGAAATTGCATATCACATAATAGATAACTTTCCTCGTCATTTGATACGTTCATGTTCTGGTTTGTCACAATCATTGAACCTAGTCACTTTAGTCCTATTTAGTGAATCTTTTCAACTCAACAGTCTAGTTTGGAAAATTCACCTTGTCAATTGTCATTGTCCTACAATCAAGTTCCTTGGTCAAACACAAATTATTACATGCATTTATTCCATAGGTGGTAGGTTATACCCGTCTTAGACTCATTTATTATCATAGTCTACTCGAGATTTTGCATATTGTCCATCTTACCATACGTCATCTTAGTATACATCTATTTTAGAGATCATTTTAGCAACATCCTTTATTGTCAGAAAAATCCAAAAAACATAGAAATAGGACATATTAGTTTCTAGACATAGTCGGCATTACCCCATTTTGAGCAACTTTTCATGGTCGAAACAAGGTCTCAAAAGAAACAAAAATCAATTTCGGACTCCAATGAATTCATCAATCCATTCGGAAATCAACCATCAGGAAGTGAGAGACCACATAGACCTTTGCTTGAAAAACACGTCACTAGAGACACACATGGACAAATTTACATTGAAGACATAGACGTAGCAATACAAGATCTTGAATTTGCATCCTTTATGGATGACTGTTTGGCAAATGATCCCCAACGATATCTAGCAAAGTTGCTAGCAGAAGGTGCCAAACTACCAATAGGATTCGATATTCGTACTTTGCAAACATCGCTTATTCAACCAACGCAAACTGTGACGTCAAGTGTTTTCATTCCCCAAATCACCACAGTGATACCAACTAGCGTATCTACTCAAACATCATCGATTGTAAGCACAATCCCTTTCAACATAACACATGGTTTACAATTTACTGTGGGGGAAACTTCCTCTAACCCCTTTGGCACCAACACTACTGGTAAGAGATCCAAAGTTGGCATGAGGATTCCTATACCACATCAGAACATTCAGATAGGAAATATTCCTATACCAAATCAGACCATTCAAACAGGAAATATTCCTATACCAAATCAAAACATCCAGACAGGAAATATTCCTATACCAAATCAGAACATTCTAACGGGATATATTCCCTCGCCAAATCACAACCCGTCACAAAACATGGCATATCAGAATACCTACATTGATCCAAACAACGCAAACAACATGTCCTTGACATAAGTAGATGTCCTTCAAAACCAAATGCAAACTCCTCAACAACAGATGGACAACATGTCTATGTCAGGTAAACGAACTATCTCAGTGCAAGATCTATGTCTGTGTCCATTCGACAAAGCGCTTTATATGACACCTTTCCCCCATGGATACATTATACCGATTTTTCCTACGTATAATGGGAGGAAGAATCCTTTGGAACACATTAGATAATTCTCAACGGCATGCATGGATATATCATATGACCCCACATACTTGATGAGACTATTTTTGTGAACCCTTATCGGGATAGGCCTAGAATGGTTTTCTAAATTACCATATGGTATACGATCCTGGGGTGAATTAGCTGAGAAGTTTGTCGAACATTTTGCCTTTAACATAGACAATGAAGTAACAATAGAAACCTTGTGCCACACAATACAAGAAGACAGTGAAACCTTCACCACTTTCTTCCAGAGATGGAGAAGTCTAGCTAGTAGATGTCCAGTTGAAATACCAGAAAAGCAAAAAGTCACGATATTCCTAAAAAACATCAATCCAAAATTGTGAAGTGACTTAAGGGTACACTGTTGTACTTCATTCCTAGAATTGGTGCAAAAGGGCATCATCCTTGAAAAGGGCCTTATTGACAAAGGCGAAATAAAAGTACCAGGAAGGAACCCAATTGTCCAACATCAAAATGCACCAAATGATAGAAAAAAATTCTGGTCTAGAAACAAAAATGTTATGAATGATGGCATTGTTGATGCTAAACACATGCATATGGGATTAGTTGTCACACTTAGAGGATACAACCAAAATGCAGACATGACAAATAGTCCAGATCAAATAGCCAATTATGTCCAAAATTCACAACAACAAAGACCACAAAAGAGATTTCCTACACATGAATTTACCCCTTGAGGGCAACCAATCGAGACGGTTTTCAAAGAGTTGATTAAACATAATCTCATTAAACCTTTGGAACCACGAGAATATGATCTTGGACAATTTAAACCTTCATGGTGGGACGACAATGCCTATTGTGACTATCATCACACAAAAGGACACAACCTACAACAATGTCGACAGTTAAAGAATATTATACAAGACTTTGTTGAAAACGGAGCCATAGAGGTCAATGGGCAGAAAAATACCAAGAACAGTGATCATAAGGTCTTCACAGACCCATTACATGACCACACGAAAGGAAAAGCCTCCAGTTCGGAAACCAAGAATTCTTCGTCAGCCAATTACGCAAACACCAAGTATGACTATGGGAAAGGAAAGACCATATATAGCCTTTGAGCTGCAAATGAACATGTTGATACCATCATCATTAAGAAGCATCTGGAATGTGTTGTAAACACACGTAAAACAAAGATAACTATTCCAGGACCTTCTTTTCCGCCACCTACACAACCTTCCAAGTCTAAGTACAATCTCCTTGATCAACTGAGCAAAACCCTCGCACATATATCCATCTAAGAATTGTTGACTTTATCACCTGAGCATCGAGCCATTCTTGACAAAGCTTTACATAACACAACTGTTCCTACAGACTTAGATGTCAATCGTTTCGAAGAAATGGTGGGATATTTAACCAGCTCGCATCATGCCACATTTTCCCAACAAGATTACTCAACTGAAAAGTCTGATCATAATGACCCATTACATCTTGAAGTCCTAGTCCATCAAACCAAAGTCAGACGAGTCCTGGTAGACAGAGGAGCAAGTTTGAACCTGTGTACCCTAAAATTGGTTAAGGCATTAGGATTCTCAGAAGACTGCGTAGACACCTCTTAGAGTATAGTCATCAAGGCTTATGATGATGAGGAAAGATCATCCAAAGGAGTTGTCACACTCCCTATCAGAATTGGCCCAACAATTATGAACACCAGCTTCCAAGTCTTGGATCTCACCCTTCCTTACAACTTGTTGTTAGGTAGAACTTGGATACATGCAATGAAATTTGTACCTTCAACATATCACCAATGTCTTAAATTCTCGTATAATGGCACCGAGATCACGATAGAAGACAGTCAGTAATCACATTCCATGTTCCCCCTACAATGACATTGACAAAATGGGGAGAGTTAAGTGAATAAATTATGGATCAAGGTGCGATTAACTCCTGGTTGTACCGAGAATACAATGAATACCCCTCGCTGTCTATTCAAATAGCTAAGGACCAATATGGAAAAGGCTTTAAGATAATGCAAAACAAAGGCTATGATGGACACAGTGGGTTAGGACTACACGAAAATGGAAGGATGGAACCGATCATTGTCTCACCACGACCGAAATACCTAGGGCTAGGGTTTCAACTACTTAGAATTGGGTTTCCTAGTACTTTGTCACCATTTCAAGAGGAAGAGTGTGCCTATGCAGGCATTGAGACATCTCATGAACCACTTCCCCCAGTCTTCGACAAGTCTCACAAGTCACTTCCCCCAATTTATGATGAATCTCCTGACTCAAGCGATTGTGAATGGGATTCTTATTCCTCTACCAGTACCATGAACATAGATGATCTCTTTGGAGAATTGGACCTAAAGGTAAAACCTGTACCAAAACCAACTAGTCCCTATCATAGGAAGCACTTGTCTAAAGAAGAATGGCATAAACACTATTATTGGGAAACCCTTGATCGTGCATCTTGGGCACCTGCCGAACCATCTTCTGACGACTCAGCCCTTACTATAGTCCCACAACAGAGTATACCTACCTATAGGAAGAAGAACAAGAAGGAGTTAGTCCAAAACTTCTATGATCATGTCAACCACTCTATATTCACCTTGTCAGCTGCTACCTTTAATAACTCCAATGATGACATGCCTCTCATATATCCCAAACTTATCGACTGGGATCAACAAGGTACACCTATCATAGATACATTCGAGAACAACGAAGCAATTGTTGAGTTCATGGACTTCGAGAAGGCATACCAAGAGGGGATCATAAAGCAGGTTTTACCATAGACTTGGATGACAAAGCATATTTTTGGGAGTCTATTTACACCTCTAGTTGCAAAAAAGAGAATAAAAAGAAAAAAGACAATGAAAATAAAAATGATGAGTCCCTAGGTGAAAACCGAAAGGCGTCTTTGGACAAAGAAATAGTCAAAATAAAGGACGTATTTGAGGGTGAAAACCTCTCAGAGGCACCCAAGGATAGAGGTTTAAATATTCTCCCCGTTGAAGAGGAAAAGTCACCGATACTAGTAGAAGAGTCTATTGAAGTCAACATAGGTGCAGAAGAGAATCCTCGGATTGTATATTTTGTAGCTTCTTTAACAGAGACAGAAAAACCTGAGTTTAAGGACTTCTTCAAAAAGAGACAGATAAACTTTGCATGGTCGAATGCTGACATGCTTGGGCTGGATCCAGACCTAATATTGCACCATTTACCATTGCAGCCAAGTATTAAGCCAGTCAAACAAAAGTTAAGGAAAATGCATCTGCAAATTGCTCTATTGGTCAAGGCAGAACTTAAGAAACTTTTAGATGTAGGATTCATAAGGATGATCGACTATGCAGACTCGATATCAAATCTTGTGCCAGTGACTAAACCAACTGGGGGCATTCGCATTTGCACAGACTTTAGAGACATCAATAAGGCATGTCCTAAGGATGACTTCCCTTTGCCAAACATCGACATGATAGTAGATCTTACAGCAGGATACGAGATGCTATCCCTCATGGATTGCTTTCCCTTGTACCAAAAACATAGCAGAGTATGAAGCCTTAGTGACAGGATTAAAAATGGCAGCTCAATGGAAGATTAAGATTCTACATGTTTTTGGTGATTCTCAGTTAGTAATTCGACAAGTAAATGATGATTACGAGACTAAGGATGAGAAGTTGGCCCCTTACAAGCCAATGGTTGATAGTTTCAAATAGTACTTCAATGACATTACCTTTCAACAAATACCACGTATTCAGAACAGGGCTGCAGATGCTATGGCAACTGTGGGTTCCTTGTTGGATATTCTAAGTAACGTGCCTAAGTTTGAGTTTCTGGTGGAACAGCTATTGGTCCCCGCCTATGATGTCCTCGATACTATGATGGTGTGTACCATTGTTGGTCCTACGTCCCCTTGGTATAAAGACATATTCGACTATCTAACTGACCAAACTTTACCTCTAGACCTGTCAAATAACCAACGCCGAACCTTCATCCGTAAGTCAGCTAAGTACACCATCATCAGAGCAACCCTATATAGACGTACCTTAGATAACACCCTAATGAGATGTCTCGATGCTAAAGAAGCACAAACAAATTTGCAAGCGGTGCACGAGGGTATATGTGGATCCCATTCGAGTGGTCCTACTTTAGCCCATAAGATTATGAGACTAGGTTATTATTGGCCTACAATGGAGAGAGACTCATATATCTTTGTAAAGAGAATGTAGACAGTGTCAGATACATGGAGATTTGATAAGAGCACCAGCACAGGAGCTTCGTCTGATTACATCACCTTGGCCTTTTGCCCAATGGGGACTTGACCTCATAGGTAAGATACACCCTCCATCATCCAACGGCCATAAATTCATCATAACCGCCACCGAATAATTCACCAAGTCGATTGAAGCTATTCCCATGACCTACATCATTGGCATGCAAATATCTAAGTTTATCCTAAACTATATCATTTGTCGGTATGGTGTACCCCAATCCATAATCACAAACAATTTTTGCCCATTCAAGAACCAAGAAGTACGCCATTTATATGAAGAGTTCCATATCAAACATCATTTCTCCACCCTGTATTACCCACAAGGTAATGGCCAAGCTAGGGCATCTAATAAAACCATTGTTAGAATCCTGAAAAAGACTGTCAATGACGTTGGTCGTGACTGGCACCTACAACTTAATCCTGCCTTATGAGCTTACCGCACAAGCATCTGTACTCCCATTGGAGTCACTCCATATGCCCTAGTATTCAAATCTGAAGCTATCTTACCTATTGAGGTTGAAATACCTTCCTTGAGGGTATCTTTGAAGGGTCACATTGATGATGAAGAATACCGTGTATCCAGATTACAAGAGCTAGAATTACTGGATGAACGAAGACAAAAAGAACTAAACCATTTGCAAGCATATCAGAATCGTCTTCATCGAAGCTATAATAGAAAAGTTCTCAATAGACACTTTGACATTGGTGACCTGGTTTTAATGGAGAATCCTAAGAATCAAGTTGAACGAGAAAAGCCAGGAAAGTTTGAACCTAATTGGTTAGGGCCTTATATTGTCACATAAGCTTGTGGGTCAAGAGCGTACCAACTCTCTACTCCTGAAGGAGAGCCACTTTTGTCACCAATCAACAGCCTGCATCTAAAAAGGTTCTATGTGTAGCTTCTGAGAATCTGTTTTAATCTATAAAATACAAAAAAATGGTTACCTTGATGAAAACCTGGCAAACAAGCATCTTTGTAACACCAAAAAAATAAAAAAAATTGAGAAAATCAAAATAGTCAAGAGAAATAAATCCGTCCAATAGTGAAAACCGCTTTGGTGTCGCTATGGATAAGTACCATGGTAAAAACCTGGCAAACAGGCGCTATGTGTAGTCAAACTCACTCTTTCGTCTACCATCATTCCAATCAGACTTTTTCATCATCCATCATAATAAATGGTTGTCTTATCCATTGCTTGGAATGATTGACATCTAACGTCCATTCCATCACATTCCCCACTCCATCTCGCAAGTCTTATTCCCGACTGGGGGCAAATCCTTGTTTTGTTCCATGACACCTTGTACATAACATTGCACCATCGTAAAATGTCTTGAAAAAAATCCAAAAAATAGTAGAAAACTTCAAAAAGACAAAAAAAAATCAAAACATGTCAGAAAATCCCAAAAATAGCATCAATTATGTCAAGTCAGTCATGTCAAGTCAATCATGTTAAGTCAGTCGTAGTCATAGTCGAACTACGTTGCCTCTGCGACTGGGACGTAGGCAAGGCCATCAATCGATGTGCCCCCGAGGCATTAGGTCTGTCAGTCTAGGTTTGTCATGTATCACACACATTAAAATCATGACTCTTTCTACATTCAAAGTCATTGGTCGTGTCGAACTACGAGGTCTCTGTGTGTACAACGTAGGCAAGGCTAATCAATTGATGAGCTCCCGAGACCACACTAGGTCAATCCAATAGGGTTCATTCACAATTCACTATCACACACATTGCATATCATTCACTTAGATGCATGTCTTTGGCCACATTAGGTCAGTACTTTAGGGTATCATTTCATGTCATACACTGTCAATACACACACACACACACTTTTAATCAGTCAAGGAATCAAAACAAGTTATGCATCAACAAGGAAACATCTCAAAATGGTCATCAGGTCAATATCAAACACATTGTCAGAATGGTCAACTTGTGTCTTAAGCAAGATATGTCTTTCTTGTCCATAGACGCTGTCAAATTGTCATAGCCTCATGTAGCTTGTCACATCAACGTCATCAGGCTCCAACGTCTTATATGGCCTGTGTCTTTCTGAAACCAGACTTTGTCATGCCTTATAACGAAGTCACCAAGTCGAAACCAGACTCAACGTCTTATTGCGGTATGTGTCATTCCTCACATTACGCTATGTCAAACATCAAACAATCAAACAATCCCACAAGATCAAGTTTTGGTGAATACTTTTATTCGGCTTTATGACTTTATATCTTATTTTGTCTTTATCTTTTTATCGATTGGTGAATTTAGTCCGGTTACTAGCTTTCTCAAGGATGTCCCTTGAAGGATTTAGAGAAGCAAGGATGTCTCGGGACTCTTTTTCTTTGGTTGTTGTCTGTCAACTGTCTTTTTAAACATTGGTTTTTGAGTCATGTTACTAGTTTCCTCAAGGATGTCCTATCAAGGATTTAGAGGAACAATGACGTCTCATGACCCGTCTTTTATTTTTTTGTTGTCTGTGGTTTGTCAAGACAACGACAACTGGGGCATCTTGTCCTTAGTATGAGTTAAGACACTCCTTGTCTACGACTGTCTGTTTTTCATAGATGGATGACTTTGTACACTATGGTCTATCTCATATCATAGTGTGTACTATCCATTTGTGTCATGTCCCGCCCAATGATTATAGCAAGCAAGCATAGCATATTTGGAAATATATCGAAGATTATATGTTTTTCTCAATCAATCAACCTTCATTATTTCTTACTAACATTCTGAATTCATTCATGCTAGCATTTCTCTTCTTTGACATAATGATAAAGTCCTATGACACAATAAAACATTAGATAATTTGCATATGCATACATATTATAGCATCAACATCTTCATTGCATATCTACGAAATCATGACATAATAGGCATTTCATCATCATAAGATACATAATGTAAACATTACATGCAATTCACCATCACATATAAATAACATCATATAGAGCATTACATCCATTATCATAAGTAAATAAAGACATCCATAACATTATAAAATGCATAACTCATATCATGTAGAAACATTCATTCATAACACATGTACATACATCATCTAGGAAACATGATCATGTAGAAATAATGCATCATCCATAAAATAGAACTGAATATCATATAGAAGCTGCCAAAATCATATATATATATATATTTATATATCGCTCAAAATAATGTGTCACAATACAATGTCCGAGTGTATCCATAAATTAAAAAAATGAGCTCGCAGGCTCTCTGATCAAAATACAGTGTCTACATATGTAGCAGTATCATCGTGTCCCACTGCCACTACTGTCACATGGTGAAGGTGGTGGGAAAAGCCTCGAAGGTGCTCTCTGTGAGGTGGAAGGCCTCTCATACGGACCTGCCCTTGGTGGTCCTACCACACCCTCTGTACTCTGTGTCCTGTTATGACTCTTGCCCTGTGATCTCTGACTGCGAACCTCTGAAAAGCTAGGAGCTTGTCTCTCTGCTGGCACCACTGCCTCATATAAATCCCTGTAATAGGTAGCTCTCTCAACTAATCTGATTAACTCCCGTACCATGCCATTAGATGAAGACCAACTGCAAAGGCGTCTGACCTCTGTAAACTGTTGCTTTATCTCCTGTCATCGGGCTATGGCCTGATCCCTCTCCATGAGTGCACTGTCTCTCTCTGCACGAACATTGTCTCTCTCTGTGTAGGCACTGTCTCTCTTTGTATGAGCATTGTCTCTCTCTCTATCTGCATAGCATCAAGCTTCGTTGTCATCAGTCTCAATCTCTCCTCCATGGCCTCCCTATCACCATCCCTAGGGACATCATCCTCCTGTCTCCCCTCCACAATCCAATCCCTGAGCTCTCTCTCCTGCTCCTCCATAGGTGCCTCCTCCTCAACATCATCCTCCCCATATCCTGCCAGAATACCTAGAGGTTCTATATCCATATCCATATCCACATCCTCTGCAGCATCCTCTCCTCCAATATCTACATCGGCTCGCTCCTCTACAACTGCCTCCTCGATAGCATGCTCGTCTCCGCCCTATACATCAGCTCCACCTCCGATGTCCAACATCGGTACATCCTCTACTGTTGCCTCTCAGATAGGTGAAAGTTCACATACCCGACCCCCTCTCCGTCCTCTCTGTCCTCGCCTACCGCCTCTGCCATCATCACCCCTCCCTCCAACTCTACCAACTCAGGCACCTCCACCTCTCCGTCATCCTCTCGGTCCTGTGCCTTGTCTCTCAACTGGTGTCGACTAGTTTGGATCTGTGTATGGAATAGGATGATACTCTGCCCACCAGGGGTCATATGCAACTGTCGTCCCTAGGTCTGTTGCTCCATCTCTCCATCCCCATTGTACTAGTTGTAAAGCCCGTATCTCTGCCTCTGCAGTAGCTACTGGAATCATGGGCCCCCAATATGGAACCTCTCTAGATGAACGAGCAAACTCTACTCTACTCCGAGGCTCATCCTGAACCTCGTCGAACTGTCTCAACACTCTATCTAGCAAGTGTCGCTTTATGATGTGCACACTCAAAACAGTCCTCCCAATCAGGTACTGTGTCTTTCTGCAGTATGGAAAATGTCTATCCTCATCCGATCACTCCTCACAATCCATGTATGGTCTCCACATGAACTGATCTAGAATGTCAAGTGCATGTCTCCAATATCCAGTGTCTCCTCTGAGTGATGTGTCCCGTGTACTGGAACACATACGGAGATCTCTCCCATCGCTCTACTGTAACTGGAGGACGAAACACAACTATCCTCTCCCAAGCCCACACCATCAGCAGAGTGGTCCCACAACTCAGTGACCGGGCGTCTCTATATGCAATATCATGTAAGTGAAAATATAACATCCCCAATAGGCATGGACCCCAAGCATACATGCTCTCTCTCTCCAGCATACCAACCAACATCTCACCCCATCCAACCGGAAAACCATGACCCCGTTGATCTGGTAAAACTATCCCCCCTATCAGTGTACATAATATGCAGTCAATCCTATCGTATCTATCCGCCAACACTGGCCATCTGATCTCATAATGCTTGATGTCAAGCCTACTGATATCGTCCACCTGATAAAATCTCGCTAGCACGGTCAATCCGCATTGGGTATCGTACATCACCCGCTCTCCTCTAATCGACAGTCTTAGTATCATGTACACATCCTCCAATGTGATAGTCACCTCCCCAATCGGCAAATGAAATGAAGATGTCTCAAAGTGCCATCGCTCGCACAACGTCGTGAGCATCCCCCTGTTCGCCCAAATAGTGGGCATTGAAAAATAGTGACGTAAACCAAGTCTCCACAAGAGTCGTATCTCTGCACTACTCAAATGATCTCTCAGATCGAATGTGTCAGGACGTGGCTCCCGTGTATATATAGGATCTAATACAACCTGCATTTCAACCACGATGTCAATATTTTCAAATGTTTTTCCTTAGAAAAAAAAATCTGAAAATTTTACCAGCCAAATGCGGCCCACTTTAACAAATGCGGTGCATTCTTACAAATTTGTTGCACGACAACTCATTTGCGTCGCATATTACATATGCGTTGCACATTTCCCACACCCGTTTCTACCTATTGCACATGCGGTGCAAAAACCAAATGCGGTGCATTTTCTACAGCCTATTTACCTGCTACATATGCGTTTCACTAATGCACATGCGGTTCACTACCCTACATGCGTTTATCCCTAATGCAGATGCATTGCATAACTACATATGCGGTGCATAATAATACAGATGCGTTTAATCCTTAAAATGCCTAACCTAGCCTAGACGTGTTTTAGCACATGTGTCGTTTCGCAGTCAAATGCGACGAATACGACGACATATGAGTCAATCCCGAAAGACCACATATGCTAATTAAATTTTAAACGCCTAAAAATACGTGCAAAAATAAATTTCAAGAGTTCGTTCTCGGGTACATACCGATGGTCCTGCATCGGCTGGCCGCCTGAATGTCTGAATCCGATATCCTCTATGCGTAGCATATGGAATGGGTGCCATCTTCGTCCGCTAGTCAGAGCAAATTCTCAATTTTCCAAATTCTTTCGGGTGCAAATGAATTGGTTTTCAACCTAATTCTTAATTATAGCTAGGGTTTGGGTGGCATTTCTTCTACCCTTGTCTATTGGTCGCTTAACCTTTCAACTTCAAATGACCCGTACACGTCCGTATCACTTCCAAATTCAATTGCGTCAACTCCATAGCATTTCTGACTATCAAATTGACTTATCGGGAATATTTCTTGATTTTTTTGAAACTTTCCAAAAAAATTCAATTTTCTCGAAGGGGCATACCTTAACCTATTTCATGTTGGGGTGCAATCGAGGCATATTTTTCTTTGACACAACGCCGAAACAACATTGTATCAAAAAGAGGCAAACTGTAGACACCGAAAATTGGTCTAGGCCTGCGAGTACACATTCGACATAATTTTCTATAGTCCATGGTCATGATTAAATTATGTTTATTATTTAATTAACCTTTCTACCACAGATTTCCTCTATTAATTAAATACCCCTTTTTAATTAATTCATTAATTCATTTATTCAACTTGATTAATTAAATATTTATTTAATTATGTCACTAACTAATTAATTCTTCCTTCTTAATTAAATAATTTATTATTTAATTACCCCTTTATCTTACTTCTTTCTTAATTAAATATCTTTATTTAATTATTCAATTTAACCCCCTTTATCTATAATTAAATATTTATTATTTAATTATTCATATTATCATTTTTAAACAGTCAAATTAAATAAATGATATTTATTTATTTAATTAAAGTCTCTTATTTTCAAATGTTGAATTAAATTAACATTTAATTCATTTATTAATTGTTTATGTCACATTCTTCTGTCAATCAGTTGACTAATCATTCACTCACCTTCTGACTCAAGATTTATTTTTAGTTCTCCAGTTATCTCCAGATTCAACATTTGATTGTCTCTGCAAGAGGGCTCTCTGTCACAACTAGTCAATTAACTAGTTCCAACTCATATGCATGATTTGTTTATTAATTAAATATCTTTATTTAATTAATTAACTCATGTTTGCATTCAAATGCATTATTCTTCAACTTCTAACTTTGTCTTTGACATTCAAAGTCTATTTCTTCTATTTTTCGAAGACTCTTAACTGAAGATTAAGATCTTGAACTCGTGTTCTAACTCACGTTCTAACTTAATTTTTATCCTGTAGTCTTTTCTAACTCATGTTCTAACTCACGTTCTATCTGACACAGAACTCACATCGCATGATATTCATCAATCTCATTCGTCGATCTCTCTTTCAATTTGAGACAATCGTTTGAAAACCCAAAATCCATAAAATGGCATGTCATTATCATTATTCCTCCTCCCGAAATCATACACTTTTGAGAAGAAACTTATCTTCGATATTTTGCTTAGACATTCGACGAAGTTATGCTTGCATCAAACACAGAAATCTGAGGGCAAGAATACTGAAACAACAAAATGGAGAAGAGCAATCAAGATAATTCGAAAGAGTGAATGCATATTCGGTGAGAGCTTTCCAATTAATTTGTTTAGTTTTATTATGTTTTTTTATTCGTTCTTTGTTGTTTGATTTATATTAATATTGATTCAGATTAGGATTAACATCGTTTATTCTAGTTGTAGATATCTTATTCCAGATTTTAGTCTATGTTACACACACAACACAAAAGACTTGAGGGTCCCTAGACTAAGTAGTTCGTCATTCACAAGAGGGTTGCATTAAATCATCAACCAAAGAGTCGTAAAACTTCAAATAGTGCCGACAATGTATATGCATTCATGGATTCTTGACATCCTACATCGACTGAGTATAAGCAAATAAACACATGCAATTATAGTAAAAGCTTTAAATCAAAATAAATTGTTACTTTACAAAATAAAGTAAAGGAATATAAACTACTACCTTATGCTACGGGTACCTAATGCTTAATACTGTAACCATTAACCGTTACACTGCAATATGTCCTAAGCTAGTTAACCTTTGGAGTATGAAATAGAACATCAATCTACAAATTCTAATTTAGGAATTGTAACACATTTACTCACAATCACATGAACTGGAAAATATCAATGAAACTCACAATGCATGATCTAATCTAATAACTTAAATTGAACTGGTTCAACAAGACCTCAAGTGGCCCTTGCTTGAGTTGTTGCTTCCACAAGATCTTGTTAATCACTCACTTACTCAGCAAACTGTATTATCAAATCAATTCTCTTTTATTCCATTGTAAACACAAAATTGTTTCACTAAATCTAACAGGAAATCTCAATAACACACATATGATCTACCATTATACTACTACTAGATCTCCTCCTTGACAGGGTATCCCACTATATAGGGTCTGCAAGGGAGTCCCAATATTCATGAACTGAAAACAAACTAAAGAATATTTCAACTCTTCCTCAAGAATAGGAAGAGGATTGAGTCTTAAAACAGAAAGTAATAACTACTAAAACAAGAGTATGGAAATCAAACAAGGACTCTATCCCCAACAGGTTTAACCGTTTATAACAAAAAACGTGCTCAACAAAACAACTCTTGTCATAATTCACAGTCCTATTGAAAATGGACTTCTTCTCTTGGTTGTCTTATTGGCAGATAAGAGTAATACTTGGTGATTCACAAACTAATCAGTAAATGATCACCTTCATCTTGCTTTGAAAGTGGTTGTGTTGTAGTCGATTGACTCATTCTTTGCAACAAGTTGTAGTCATTATGCTACGAGTTGGAAAGCCCATTGTTGCAAGTAGAAAAATGTCTCGCTACAAATGGTAGTCTTATTTCCTAAGGCATTCTCATTATTAACAACCATAAATTAAACATAAAATCCTACTGAACTTCACAGACATTCAAAAATCTTACATACACATATTAACATAACATGTTTCCATTCCAAATACTTAAAACTAGTCAAAGTTATATGAAAGATCTTGGTAATGTCTTAAAACTTAGTAGAAAGTAATGATAAAAAGTATGAAACAATAATAGGAAACTAGCCAATTCTACAACCCATCACTGATTTGATATGACAACAATGTTTAATGAGAAATTGAAGCATACTCCAAGTCCTACAAGTTCTTCCAAAGGGATAGGTCAAGTTGCAAGGCTTGTGGGCCAATTAGGGGGGGTATGAACAATACTGAAGATCAATGGAATTCCAAGTAATTTATTGGTTTACGCTATTTTGAGTTGCCTTAATTTGCTAAGCACTCTAATTTATGTTGCTATGTCATTTTTCACTCTCTTTTGTAATGGTGTTATGTGCTTGAGATGGAACAATGATGTTGATAGTAGTTTCTTACATTTGATGTTGTAAGTTCTTGCATTTTTGTTACATGCTCATATAGGACCCATGATAGGCAATGTGTGCAACCTTTTGTATTGATAAGGCAAATTTTGTTGCATTGTTTGTGTTTGGAACGTTGAAAAGACTCATGAAGAGAATTATTTGTGGAAGTCCTATTAAAGACAACTAATAGTTATTTTATATTTTAAGGTACCAAACTTTTGGGGACTAAAATCCTCCCCATTAAGGAGGTATGCTTCAAAAAATCAAATTATGCATTTGCATCATAAGGTGATCCAAAAATTGGGTCTTGGTTACAATCAAGAGAATGATTCCTCTCCACTTCAAGGAGCTCAATCAAGATATACTTCCATGTGGGAGAAAATCTCAATTGTTATGCAACATAATCCTAGTTGCTATGAAAGGCCTTAGTTGGTACACTACAAGAATTTAGTGGTTGCATATGATTCAATCTTAGTAGCACAACAATCTTTGTTGTGCAAGCAATCTATTGTGGGAAAAGGAATATGTAGTGAGCTTACAAGGGGAGCAAATTTATACATGTGTCATTGGCAATGATTTCTCTTCTATTCAAGTTGGCAAAACATTTTTAGATTATTGGCATGTCATTTATCTTACTAGGCTATGACACTTGATGACAACAACATTTTGTCTTCTCTTTTGGCAAGAGTTTACTTTTTTGTTGGTTGTCATCAAAGATTAGTAAGGTGTTTGATCTTCCCTTGCAAGTTAGACAAACACTTAAACAATTATTGGTGATCATTCAATTGTCGAGGCGTGTTACAATAACTATTGGACTTCCAAGCAAAGGACAAAAGATGGCAAAGGGAGAGGAGAGTTGTATAAGAGTCAATTGGCACTTTGTTTCCATATTCATTGTTAGTGGATTATGCTTCTTTGAACCATGGTGGTAGAATAGCATTGAAGAGGCAATTGTTCCAACTTAATTTTCACAAATTCTAGATGTCATAGCTTGAGAAGAGCAAAGATGAAGGTTGTATCAACTAAGTTAATAATGGAGGGTACCTTGATACTTTCTCTTTGGGAATTCTCCCATAGTAGTTGTAAAGGACATTTGCAAGGTTTTGAGATGATCTAAATCTAATTGGCATCTATCCCAATCCAAGAGGGATTGATACTTGTAAAATTGCACTTTGGTTGATTCATTGTTGGAGTTTTCTTCCCAAATTAGGTTTCTATAGGTTAAGCAAGTATATCATGGTTCCTTGGTTTTTGTTACTTGTTTTATTTAATTTACAAGTTAGAGCATTCTTTTAGATTCCACTTGAGTTTGCATGTTGTTAAATTTGGTAAGAGCATGTGAGGAGTTGTAGGTTTGTGCAAAGGTTGCTAGGATGGTTTTTTTTAAGTAATTAAGAAAATAACATCCATTCTACTAGTATTTGTGTTGCATATTGGGCCACTGACCTTGGTGTAACACTATGCTAGTAGAATATGAATTCAATTACTTGGAATTTAATTTGGGATATCCCAAGACAATTTGCAGGTGCAACAGAAAGTGCTGAATGACTTCACGATCACATGCTCTAGATCATCTTCTAGACCCCTTTGGATCAAGGGGAGTTTATTGGATTTTATGATCCAAATAAGTTTTTCCTTTTTATATAATTTAAAATAATAATGTAATTTTTCTATAGGACATGCATCTTAATTATGAGAGACCCCTTTAGGTTTAATGTTAGTTTAATCTTTATGTTTTAATCTAACCTTTATTGGGAGTTACTTTCCTATATAGTGACTTAGGTAGTTTCTCATGAGAAATGGATTATATAAACTAACATAAAAAAGAATGTAATATCTCAATCCCACATAATATATTTTCTCATTTTATTTCATCTGAAATGTAATTTCTATATACTTTGAATTCCCTAACATTAAAAAACTTTGAAGATTTTATAAGAAATCCTTGCTGCAAGATACGAGTGTGTTGCATGTTCTTGATTTTATTTAAAAATTAAGGCTTTTTAAAGTAATCCCTGCAGAATCTCTCTCTCAAAGCTGATGGCTGATGGTTTTAAAATAAATCCTCACTTTATTTCGAGAGAAATCCCTGCTGCATGATACTAGTGCATTGCATGTCCTTGATTTTTATTTAAAAAGTTTTATAAGAAATCCCTGCTGCCTGATACCAGTGAATTACATGTCCAAGGACGTTATTTAAAAGCTGAAGGTTTTAAGAGAAATCTCCGGCAGTTTGGGCCATTTTTTCAAGCGACAGTGGAGGCCCCCCCCTCTCTCTAAGGCAAGACCCTCTCTCTCAAGCTGTTCGGTCCAATTTTTCAATCGACAGTAGAGGGCGCTTTTTGAAAAATATTCTCAAGATATAAACTGGTTAGACTTGACATTAAAGCCAAAGTTTCAATCGACTGTAGAGAGCCTTTCTCGAAAAACATTTTTGAAGGTCAACATGGTTAGATTTGACATTTGAGCTCATTTTACAATCAACAGTGGAGAGCCTTGAAAAATATTTCTCAAGGTCTAACTTGGTTTGCCTGACATTAGAGCTTTGAGGACTGATGTATGTTGTTTTAATCTTTAATTGAATCGTTCAGATTTTATGATGAGTCTACTTTGCAGACTTCGGAAGAGTGGCATTATTGGTAGTATAATTTGGTTTAAATTTGGAAGGTGGGAAAACATTTTTAAGGTGAAATGCTGGGTGAAGCAAGGGTAAGCGTGGCTCATAGATTGAGCTTTCGATTGGACAGTCAGTGCTGTCAGGTTGAAATGTCAGAAATGAAGGATATTGGCAATGATCGTGAGGAGATCCGATGGTTAGGAAAGACTTCAATTTCATAAAGATTTTTAAACATAGACTGAATACCTAAGATTCAGCTTGAGGATCAATTTGAGCTTCATAGAAAGATTAAATCGGAGTCATAAATCTTTATAAAAATTGAGTTTTGGCATTGATGCTACGAAGCTTTTGAATTGCTTGCAAATGAGTGAGCTTCAACTGTTGATTTAGGTTTTGATCAATCAGTCAGCAAACGAGTGAGTATCAACTGTTGATTTAGGTTTTGATCAGTGTTCCAAGGGAACACGTCCCCCCCAAAAAACCCCATGTTTCCTAGAGGGGGACGTCTCAGAGACTTGGGGACTTGGGGGGGACGTCCCCCCACCAGCCCACCACTAATGCCACCATCCCACGACTAGTGTCTGCTGTCTCCAAGATGTTGCTAGAACTTTGAGGATGCCGAGGTGTCCTCAAGACGTCTAGGGGACTCCTAGTTGTCTCCAAGATGTACAATTCTTATACTTATACATCTTTTAATAGCTGTTTTTTCAAGTACTATATGTATTTCAGCACCTTACCGCCCCTCTGCCGCTGTCCCCCCACTGTCCCCCCGCCGCCCCCAAACTTAGACCCCCCGTCCCCGAAACGCATCCCCTGCCGTCCCCCCGTCCCCATCCCCGAAACCCCGTGGAACACTGGTTTTGATCAATCGGTCAGCAAATGAGTGAGCATCAGCTGTCATTTTGAAGCTTTGGAATTTTTCGGAAATGGGAAAGTGCCAACCGTCGATCAAGCTTTGACTGGACAGTCAATGCTATCTGATTCTATCATCTAAGAACATTTAACTATGAAAATGGCCGTTGGATTATAATCAAATCAATGGTTGGAAGAAAGCTTTGAATATTTAAAGGTTTAAATTTTCAACAAAACATTGAAAAAGATTCAAAAAAAAAGTGGAGATTTGTCATGTATTAACTAAGCTTTTCGGTAAAGAATAAATCAAGGCACTCTCTTTTTGAAGCTTTTGAGTTTCCTTAAAACGCGAAAGAGGTAATCACTAGATTGAGGGTTCTGATTAGAGTTTTTAGCCGAACCCTTGTAAAATGTGTCAATCTTTTAAAGCATTTTTGTCTCTATTGTCTTTATTAAAAAAAATTGTGACTGCTGCCCCTCAAACTTATCCTGCAGTAGGTGTTTAAGATGTGCCTATGAGATCAGTTGAACTTAATTCATCTTCTTTGTAGAAATCACCAAACATAGAACAATTCATTCTCAGAAAGATTGTGAGGAAAATACAAATTGCAGCAGCCTGATCTATGCATCCGTATGAATATTGAAACTTGCTATTATCCGAACAACTATTTCAATGCTTCATCAAGCCGTTAGTAAAGTTGCACCCATCCCAAGAAATATTTGTATTCAACCTGGCATTTCTTGCAACCTGCCCAGTATTTCCAAAAAACCGTTCTGGCTACTATCTTCCATTAATAAAATCTTGTGGAACTTCTCAAAATATTACTGAAACATGGTAGAACATACCCAAGGCTCTCCATACCTACGAGAAAGTTGTCTTTTATTGGCCATGTTTTTATGATATCACCCTTTTTAACAAAATTGATTGGAACAGTTATACACAGTCAGACCAAAACATCAAATGACCATTGACTGAAGGTTACCAAAAATCTACATTCTAAAGGGAACTATGAACGGGAATTAGCACACATGAACTATAATAACGATAAAATTTGGTTGGTGTCTTACACAACACCACATTACAAGAAACAACAGTCTTCGTATACAAATTAGTGTTGGAATACTGAATTCACTTACATTTGCTGCTATGAATTAATATTCTTGCAAGTTACAATCAAATCCATATACAAAATGGAGAGAAAAGTGTGATACACATGCACTAGGGAAAGCCAAAAACTCTAGCATCAAAAATCTGCTTCCTTCATCAATCTGCAGGGTTACATATAGATACAAAGTTCTAGCTATCTTTTGTTGCATCCAGTGTTCTATGGGGATGCTGTTTTTGGGACAGGGACATTCCTAAGGTGCAGGGGCTCCAGGAAACATCCACACACCATGTTGCCACCACCACCAATAGACAGGGGATGTCTCCGAGACTTCTCCCTTAGAGAAAGGACATTCTAAGGTGTCTCCTTGAATTGGAAGCTATAAGGAAACACTGGAACATCCCCAGGGACCTTAGGGAACTTGTTTGGCATCCCTCGAAAGCACCAAAAAAGCTCAGCCATCCCTTGCATCAAACAGCTGAAAAAAGCAATTTTTTTAGAAAACTAGGCACTTTAAAAAATTGAGCCAAAAACCCGAACCCTAATAGTTTAATGGGCCCCACCCACACCCTAAATACTCAAAAAAGCTATAAAACTGCATAATCCTCATCATCTAGACCAGTAAAATTCTTTATCTTCATTGTTAGTTCTCTGAAGAATGAAGATTTAGTTAGAAATAGAAAAGAATTGGTTTTGGAGAAAACATGGTGATAAAATTATGAAAATGGTGTGTGCCATGAACCTCCCTGTGGTCTCGAAGGCATGCTACCCCTCAACCCGTATAGGTTATCTTCCTCTAAAACCCCACCAACTACTATTCCCCCATTGTCCCAAAATCAAGGTCCTTGGTCCCTCCATCCCTAAAACTCATCCCAGTTTGAAACTCCAAGGAAATATGGTTGCATCACAAGCATAACGATATCTCATCTATGGAAGATGCTCTTCTTTCCATAAACCTTTGCTCAATCTTATCAATTGTCTAGTACTAGTCAGCTATGGAACAGACCCTTATCAGTGCCCTGTTCTTCTTCGCCAAAAAGATATGTTTGTTGGGATTCCAACCATTCATTTTTCTTTTTTGCACAATCTTGGGCCTGATTCATTTATCCAAGTTTTAGAATATCCATGGGCATGGGTACATATAAGTGGGTCATGTTCTAGTTACAATTTCAAGTCGTTTAAACTTCAATTTGCCCAGGCAAGGCAGACTAAATTTTACCCGTTTAGGCAGTGATTTGGGCTTCATTTCAGCTTAATTTTTGTGTACACATAGGCATACGTGTTGCCATACTTTACTTATATTTTCAGCTAATTTGAACTTCACATAACCAAGTTATGGCAAAATGTTTCTCTACCATTCCCACGCCTTTTCTGAGGTCATACAATGGAATTTTAATCTGAAGCTGCCTCCATGTGCATCTTGAAAGCTTTGTGAGGAAGCCCCTACATATTTACAGCTTATTTGGGCGCCATATGAAGGTTTTATGTCTCCTACACCTTTTTCTTATGCTTATGCCAACTAGACAACTGGGCAAATGCCATGTGGAATTGTCCTTTTATCACCATTCCTCTTACTCAAATATGAGTGCAGTGATAACATGGCCTCGTATTCTTCAATGTAAACAAAATTTAATCAGGTTTGCCTAGATATTCTAAAAAACCGAAGACCCGAAATAGCTCTTCGTTTTTAAAATTCTTTCATCCAAGACATTTCCTTCGACTCCACTTGGGGTTTTCTCTATCATAGGTTTTATTGGTACAATGTTTGCATTCAGGTATGTGCCCTGTGGTTTCACGTGTCATGCAGAATAGCAAGATTCAGAAGAAAAACCAAAACATGGTTGAAGCATATGAAATGGTTTCTAAGACTTGAATTTGCAGCAAGGATTCCATGGTTGCAAAGACAATTGGTGCTTGTTCAGGGTAAATGAGGTAAAAGAAAAGCCCCTGAATAAAGACAATACTGATGGTGGTCGGGCAGCACAATAAATTTAAATTCCAATCTGCTATCTCCATAATATGCTGCTCACTCTTCTTGAAGTGTGCTCCAGTTTAAAAGTGTGTAATGCTCAGTTCATGATGTTTTCCGTTGATGTCATTTTAGAGTTTTGTTTACAGCAAGTCCAAGTCCCCGGAAGAATTGTTTCTCAGGTAATAGTTTGTCTTTGTTATATTGTGATGGAAACCATCTGATGGATTCACTATGGTTTTGAGTATTCTGTATAATTGGGTCTTAGTGTCGTACAAGCATTTTAGGTCTCTTCACTTAACAGTCTTGACTGTCCATTGCCAGAGCCATAGTTTGTGCCATTTTGCAGGTTTTTGCGCTTACCTAAATATCTTTGGAAGAGGAATCTGCCGTAGAATTGACCTATCATTTTGTAAATAAAATTAGCTGTTCAACCCCTGAGCGCAATGTTTTCACCAATTGCTATGGTACGTGCTATTGCAAACAAGAGGTGTGATTTAGAGAGATTCAATGCTTCCAAAAAATATCATTCAAGTTATGATTCCTTTGCAATGATATTCCCATTTGATCCGAAAATATCTCACATTGTCATGCCCCTGAAATTGCAAGCCAATAAATAAAATAAATAAAAACAATATAATAAATGATACTATTATAATTATATAAGAATATAAATATTAATGTTAACAACTTAATATTATTATAATTATAATAATATAATGTTAACATATTAATCATAAAATAATATATATATATTAAGGCAGATTGTTAATGATCGCCCAAGCTTATATTTGAAGGAGGGATTTGAGGCAGCGATTCCATACACTAGAACAAACGATTATAAAGCAATTAATTTTCTTTAAAACCCAGCAGCAAATATGATTAAGGAAATAATAGTGATTCATTTGAGAAATGATTTGTAAAGGCAACAATGATGGTTTGGGCAGGATATATCCAACGATTCTGTTTATTAACAAATAAAAAAAAGGAGTGCTCAGTTTTGAAAAGGAGCGATCATGCTGCTGGAAGGAGCACTGGAGGTTTGAGGATAATTAGAATAAGTGTTGAGGCAGCGATCAGCATTAGGAGGTAACAATAAGTCATACCCCTTCAAAGGGCTGTTTCTATTCAAGAGACGCCTCTCTTCATGGAGGCAGGAAGAAATAAAAGGAAGAGGAATATAAGGCACAGAGGGAAGGAACAGCAATTGGGGGATGAGGATAGCGGCAGATACATTCATATTATATACTCAGATTTGGAGGAAGAAATAAGAAAGTCTGATTGATTACAAACAGTGAATAAGAACAGGAAATAGGAGTATTACCTAAGCATAGCAGCAGACATCATCAGATAAGTATAGTATTGCAAGAGTATATGGGGACAGTAAGTTCACACATAATTATAGATATATTTATATTTATATACGATTATGCCATAATGATGCTTGCAGCAATTATTGAGCCTTATAAGTTGTTATGTTTCTTTAAATACGAATATGGATAATAGATTCCTATGTGTTGATTTACACTAACAATATCCTC
This sequence comes from Sequoiadendron giganteum, assembly GCA_007115665.2. NCBI lineage: Eukaryota > Viridiplantae > Streptophyta > Pinopsida > Cupressales > Cupressaceae > Sequoiadendron > Sequoiadendron giganteum. The sequence continues at coordinate 475,399,192 of CM021109.1, forward strand.
TGAGTATTAAGGACAGATCGATCAAAGGAGAGAAAGATACAGATCAGCAATCAAAAGGGAAACCAATCAATTCCGGCACAGCAGATCATTATTATCAGACATACATATATATTCAAGGGTATATTGATTATTTTCTGCCAATCATTGTTTTACATATGTATACACATTGCTTATGGGTAATAAAGAATATATTAGTGTATGTTCTTGTCATAGAATATGTGATATGCTTGATTGTCTGAAACCCACCTTGTAGGAAGGGCCTGGGGTGAAGTGGTAAACAAGGCTAAGTAAGGGCTGTTCTAGAGTTGACCATAATGGCTCCTAGGACCAGAGGGCACTTACGCAAAGAGCCAAAAGAGCCCACTTGCGACCCCCGCCCAATTCCACAAGATGGAAAGTGTCTTTAGGGGGTTGAGACATTGATGGGGAAAGCAGGTACAAGCCGTCAAGGGAGAGGGATGTGGTATACACCCTCTTAGGCTTGGTGTAGAAACAGCTTCAGGCAGACCCATCATGTCCCCTCTCCCAAAATCCTAATATGGTTGCATTATTGATAATCTATGGATGTGATGTAATTGCCTAACTCTAATAAGTATATATATATATATATATATATATACTTATTAGAGTTAGGCAATTATATATTGTTCATGTGGTGGTTGCAAGATTCAAACCCAAGATTGCATTATTAAAGAGATATTTTAATTGGTAAGACGAATCCTAACCCTAGTTGCTGCCATTTGTGTTCAATAGGTGAATTCTAGGGGCAAATTAGGAGAGGGACATTACACACATCCAGTTTTCTAATGAGATGACAATTCAAACTTATTGTGAATTATGAGAAAAATGTCTTTGGCCAGTTTAAAATTCAACCCAAAGATCGTTCTATATTCTTCTCCCCTAACAACCTAGACCAAAGTGAAAAGATATCAATTGCCCTTCAAGAACGAAACCAAGATAAATTGATACAGTTAACCATTTTCTGATTTACAGAGGTGCCACCACACCCTAAAAGGTCCTTCAATATTGACAATTAACGTTCCCTTGGACAGGTGTAACTCACTCAAATTCTAACCATAGCCACTCACATACCATATTAGATAACATATATACAATATGATGATACACAACTCATAAGAAAAAATATACAAACATGCAATGGATTGTACTTCGATATTAGTTGAAGAAATAGAAGGATTGATCAAAAAAAAAAATTCTATTTACATATTCTTCTATGTTCTGATTAGACTCATAAAAGCATTAGTTAAATCCCATTTGCATGGAAAATATGGTCACCGAATTCTGTCCCCACACAAAAGCCTATGGCATATGACACACCATATATACCTACTGCTCTTAGAATAAGTAACTTCGGCTTAGAAATGAGTGATATATCCAAGCTTTTGTATATGTGTAAATGGACATCATTTCTGAATTGTATGCTCACAAAAACTCCAGAAAATGACAATCTTGGCCATCAAAATCCATACGCATTTTCTCAGAGATTCTCTTCAATCCAACAACATAAGATTAAGATAATATCATAGTACTTTTAAAATGAAATATCGAACATATAACTTTCATGAAAAGGTATGGTCACAAACTCAGGCCTAAAATCTCAAAAGCCATAAGAGCTGCATTTGGTCAAGAAATTATATATAGAAGGGCTAACTAGTAAGACAAAATTCTTCAAAGTCTTCCCCAAAGCTGATACAAGTGCTTTTGAAAAAACCTGTAAGACAAAATTCTTCAAAATCTTCCCCAAAGCTCATACAAGTGTTTATAAAAAAGCCTTTTTCTTTTGTTGACTGGATTTATTTTTATGCTATCCTCGTTTCATTTTTTTAACCATAGAATCAAACATGTGAAAAGTCAGTATTTTTCAAGTATTTAAAATGTTTAAGATTTATGTTGGTGCTAATCCAATGCAGATTATTGACACCTAATGTACGTAAGGCTAAAATTTGATGTATATTGCAGTCAGGGCTGCAACCTATGTCCTTCCTATCATTTGCAATTCACATATGCTAAAGCACATGCTCAGTGTACTAGAACAAAAACTCTTAATGTCCAAATTAGTGTCAAAGTATTGAATTCACTTATATTGGCTGAAATGAATTCAGAATTATGCCTAAAAGCAGATTGTCATACATGTTAGAGTGAAAAACATGACACAAAATTTACAATAGGGAATCCCACTTGGGCCAAAAGGTCTGCTTTCTCATTCAGTCTGCCAATTACAGATAAATACAAAGTTCTGACTCTCTTTTGTTGCATCACAAGCATTACAATTCCTCGTCTATGGAAGATACTATTCTTTCCCTGAATTTATGTGCATTCTTATTGAAGCTCTGCTACTAGACAGCTATGGAGCAGACCCTTAACAGTATTCTTTTTCTCTTTTTTCCCAATAAAGATATGCTGGTTGGGCTTCAAACCCTCCATTTTCCTTGGGTTTTCTTTAAGATTACAGACCTGGTCCATTTCTCCAAGACTTAGAATATCAAATAAATGAATCTGGGCCTGATTTTCAGTGTGTATAGGGGCATTATGTGCAATCATGCTGTATTTACAAATTCAAGTCATGGATTTAATTTGCCCAAGCCAAGGAAGGCCTTATTTTACCCTTTTGGACAGTCATTTGGACTTCATTAGCCCAAGTCAAAGACTTATTTCACCCTTTCAGCCAGTTATTTGGAATTCATTTATCTTGAATTTTTGTTCGGACATGAGGATATATCACACTACAGGTAGAATGTCCACTAATTTGCAATTCGCATGACCAGGTTATGGTTAAATGTCATTTTCCTATTCCCATGCTTTTCGAGATCATATGATGGATTTATAAATGGCAGCTGCCCAAGTGTGCACCTTCCAATCTTTGTGAGGTACACCTTTTTAGAGTTTCCGCTCATTAGGACATTATATGGAGTTTCCCATGCTTTAAATGGCAGCTGCCCAAGTGTGCACCTTCCAATCTTTGTGAGGTACACCTTTTTAGAGTTTCCGCTCATTAGGACATTATATGGAGTTTCTATAGCTCCTTCACCTTTTACCTATCCTTCTGCTGACTAGCTGACTAGTCGTATGCCATGTGGAATTGTCCTCTAATCACCATTCCTATTACTCAAACATGAGTGCAATGATAAATAGACCTCAGAAATTACTCTTAGAGCTCTGTTAACCTTTGCTACCTTTCATTTATCAGATTTGCATAGATATTCTCAATGAAAAAAGATTACATATGACCTTCAGTTTTAAAAAATCATTTCTTAAAAGATTTTTACTCCATCTACACCTTGGAATTTTCTCTACCAGAAAAAGGTTTTATTGGTCCAGTCTAAACAGTAGGATATGATATGGAGTTTATATAGCACCTCGCCTTCTACCTATGCTTTTGCTGACTAGCTGACTAGCCGTATGCCATGTGGAATTGTCCTTTAGTTGCCCTTCCTATTTCTCAAACATGAGTGCAATATTAAATAGACCTCAGCAATTATTCTTAGAGCTCTGTTAACCTTTGCTACTTTTTATTGATCAGATTTACATAGATATCCCTAATGAAAAAAGATTACATATGGCTCTTGGTTTTTAAAATTCAGTTCTCCAAGATATTTCCTTTGTCTACACCTTAGGATTTTCTCTACCGAAAAACAGTTTTGTTGGTTCAGTGTCAACATCCAACAGTCATGTGCTCTTTATATTTCCATCTATTGTTTCTCATGTCAAGCAAGGTGGTTCGACTAGGAGGAAAGACAAAAATAGTGACTGAAGCATCTAAAAGGGTTTCTAAGACTTGCATTTGCAGTATGGATTCCATGGTTGCAAAGATAATCGGTGCTTATTTAGGGAATATATGGGAGAGGAAATGCCAGAGATTAAATAAAAAGCTGCTTGTGACAGGGAAGAATGATTATTTAGATACCAATCTGCAATCTTCATAAAATGTTTCTCACTCTCCTCCAAGTGAACTCCAGTTTGAAAGCATGCAGTGCTCATACTCATGATGTTTCCTGCTCATGTGATTTTTAGAGTTCAAGTCCCAAGTAGGTTTGTTGCTCAAGCATTCGGTTGCCTGTGTTTTGTTTTAATGCAAGCCCCCCTGTATAGGATTCATTGTGGATTTAATGAATTGAGTCTCATTGAAGAAGAAGTATTGCTTCTTCCATTGAACATTGTTTTGACCATCCAATGCAAAAGCAATACTTTCTGATCTTTTGGCAGGCTTTTTCACTGACCTAACTATCTTTGGAACACGAATCTGCCCCAAAATTGCACCATCATTTAGTCAATAAAATTAGCCGTTGCACCCCTAGGCACAAAGTTTTCACCAATTGCTATCGCCTGTGTTAGTGTGAAGAAGAATTGTGATTGAAAGATATTTTAATATGTTCACAAAATATTTGTATTCAAGTTATACAACCTTGGGCTATGGTGCCCATTTGATCTGTAAATAGCTCACAACCAATTTTTCGATGAAATAAATTTTGAAACCTGTTATGAATGTTGAGAAAATGTCTCCGGTGAATCTAAACTTCTAATTCAAAGCTTGCTCTCCATTTTTCTATCCAATAACAGCCTATATACATAGATATTAATAACTTTTAGCTGACATTGATTACCCTCCAAGAACAAAACCCAGATAGATTGGTAGGGCTAACAATTAAAAGGTCCATCAATACGAACTATTAATGTGTATTGGATTCAGATAGACCCCTTGAGAAGGATCAATTGAGCCAAATTCTACGCATTTGCCACTCACAACAAAACAAATGCAAATGATGAAATGATTGAAATTTTCAAACTAATTTAAGTAGGCAATAGATGGATTGATCAAAAATTCAGTTGTAATGTCTGCAATAGATACAGAGTTGGCATTTCCTATCGTTTAGTTTTTCAGTGACTTTAAGGATCTATCTAAAAAAAATTAATGATTAGCACGCAACAAAATCAAAAGAGAAAAAGTGTAAAAGTTGACAACTCTGAGTTTCAAATGGAATTCTTACACTGCTAAAAACATGTTACAATTGTAACGAATAATGTGAGAGATACTTCCGATGTACAATGTGTTACATTAACATCCTAATCCAATGAATCGCCTTCATTGCTTTACCACCCATACTTAGCCTGTGTTTCTGCTTTAGTGAGTTGACCTCTAGAACGCCTCTCAATAAGTTCAATCTCCTTTTGCTTTAAATCATAGTACAGTGATCCAATTTGATGTTTTCTCTTGTGCAGCTTTGAAGGCTTGTCTTTTGCAGCCGAAGCGGGCTGAAACCGTTTGAAAATGTAGTGAGAAAGATGCAAACTTCTAAAACATAAAGCATGATGATGCACAGGTAATGCAAAACAAAACAAGTAACTTGAGATGTAACTAGAACTAACAAAGGATGTGAAATATAAAAGGAGCGAAAAGAAAAGAAAAAGAAACCTTATAGGAGGGTCCAAAGGCAATTCCTGTCAAATTAACTTGATCCTGTCTGGGTTTGTTGCCCATCAACTCCTCCTGCTTTATTTCAATAACATCACAACCAATTTCAACGGCCTTCTGTCCGCCCTTCCTATTCCTACTCTCCAGAGGCAACTGTACCTGTGGCGGTACTGTCTCTGTGGAGACCTGATCTGGAGCAGAATAATAATATCCATTGTAATCATCTTGTCCTACAAACTGTTGGGTTGCTTCCGAATGATAATATGCATTATAATCATATTGCCCTACAAACTGTTGTGTTGCTTGAACATTAAAGGAAGCTTCCGACTGTGGCTCTTGCGATACGGGAGCAGGGGCGTCGGTGGCGGCAGTGGCGTCAGGGGCCTCGAGAATTGTGCGACGAGAGCCGCCGCCGCCGCCTCCTCCTCCGCCTAGGGTTTGGGTATTCTTAGGCGGGGGCAAGAGAGCAGTTAGCCCTCCAGAGGATTCCTCACATCTTTTTTTAGGCGGAGGCTGCTTCTCTTCCTCTTCCTCCTCCTCCACCGCTGCTACCGCCTTCAGTGGCGGCCTAAATTCCACGAGACGCTTTCTTGATTTGTTTTTAGGCGGAGGCAGGTTGAAGGTGGATTTTGGAGGGGGTAGACGAGAGAATAGCGATCCGTTACCACCACTTCGTGATTGTAACTGCTGTTGATCGTGCTGCTGCTCCTCTTCTTCTGATGATGCATAATTTGCAAGCAGGGAATCCATTGCAGTCCAAAACCCCACTGACGTATATGGATGATAGAATCTTTCGAACTTATAACACAGGCCTCTCGAGATTTAAGTATCCATTTTTCTCTTTTATGATTTTTACAGACAGAACCAAAAGATCAAAATCTCCATTTTTCTCTTTTATGGTTTTTAAAGACTAAACCAAGAGATCAAATTAAACTACATATGCCGTAAGGTACTCGATTCCAGTAGGATTTGTTGTTTAATTGGACATTGATAATATGATCTAAGGACGCCCTTTTCCCTTCTCTTGGATTTGATTTTTTTTTCCTTTTGATTAGAATATTATTAATCTAATTTATTAGAAAGTGGTTTATATTGATATTTAGATCTGTGAATAATTGATTTATTTCCATTTAATTATAAATAAGGTTTCTATTTTGTTAAATTTGTTTTGTATAATTTGTAATGGATGATGTAATAAAAAAATATACTATCACTTTCATTAATTGAATTATAATTTTTTTGGTGATATTAATTTTATGTAATAGATATTGTTCAAGATAAATTAGAAATTTGGGGAATTATTAATTTGTGATTTTTTATTTTTCTATTTTAATGGTCTTCCATTGTTAGCTCTTAGTGTGGTTGTGATATTTAAAGATGGATTTCTAAGTTGGAGTCTTGGTCTTTCATTATAGATTTATAGTGTGTTTGTTCAAAAGGAGCTTGTATTGGTCTCATGTTAATTAATGCTCACAAAAAACTTGTGTTGGATTTAACCATTAAATTAAAAAAAAAAAAACTCATATGCAAAAAAGAAGAAGAAAATATGTCAAAAAAAAAGGTAGAAGATATGTTAGTCATGTAACACATTTTTCATCAAGTAATGGTTGCATAATTTCTAGCCCCTATTTATTTATAACTAAAATTCCAATCTTTAAATTATAGCAACTCCATCATTGTAGGAGAAGATTACAAATTGTTCTTAGTGTTGAAAATTTAAATGAGATCGTCTCTACTACTAAAAATTAAGCAACAAACTTAGTTAAGTAATCACACTGGACCACTCAATAAGTGGCATATTTTTGTTTGAATTTGTCTTATGGCATCATCATATCCCATTCCCTTTATCACTCATTCTTAGAGGTTGATCCTAATCTTTAGTTGTACTATTCTTCACCATTGATCAAATTTACGGATGCAAACATGACCTAGGTCATTTTTGTAGTTGTGGATGTAAACCTTGACCTTTTAAAATAAATTCAAAATATTTTTTCTTGACTTCTTCCTATTGATCATTGTATACTAACCTAGTGCATATTTATTGTGATTTGTGTTCTATGTTGTATTTAAATATATTTGTTCATTCATTTATCTAAAATTATGGTAGGGTTAGCAAAATAATTATCATAGAGAATTTATGAGAGCATCATCGCAACATTATCAAAGCATTACACTAACATACATCATCTTAGGTTCATTGCATGCTTGCTTGTTGCTATCAATCATTGTTCCAAAGTTATTCAATTAATCCAACTAGGGTTTCGATTGAGGAGAACACGACCCTTATAATTCGATAGATTCTCCAAAGATGTTTCTAAACAATGTTAGTCCTTAGTGAAATTTAAATGTCAAAAGATTGAGATAAGTTGTAATACCCCTCTGTTTTGCCTTCTGGTTGGACAGTGTGTCCTTGTGTGGGTATGTTGCTTTGATGTGTTTCTGGTTATTCAGATGTTATCTTTATTCCATGTTTTGGGTTTAACATTAAAAAATGTTCGAATTAAAGATGTTTTATGCTTTGAATTATATTAGTATGTTAGAATTGTCAGTTAGTTGCAGTGTATTGGTGAAGGGAACAGTATCGCATCACTCGCTTGCGAGCGCCCTGTGATCCCGTGATTTCCTCTCCATAGTGTGTATTTTATGCTGGTTATATTATATGTTGTTGTTTACTTGATTTACAGGTTGACAGGTACAAGACATCGACTCCACCTGGTTTCACAAGTTGGAGCATGTTCAATACCCAACAGTATTCGATTGGGAGATAGTAGCTAGGTTTATGTGCCAAGTCGTCACCCTAGTCCTTGTATGTCATCAGTTGTTTGTCGGGTTGTGTTGTTTTGATTATCATTCCCTCTCTTCGTTATTTAATTGCAAGTTAAAAAAGGGGTAACTAAATGGCTTAAGGTATTTAAGTTGTTGAGTAATGTAATCTGAAATTATGTTGAAATGTAATTGATTTTATTATTAATTTAATTTAATTAATAAATAATTTAATCGTTGATTAAATCTATTTATTAAGTAATTAAATTTATGATGTTGAAAGAATTTAACTTATTTATGTTGAAGTTATTGTTATTTTGTTGAATTTGAAAATAAAGAAAATGCATGAAAGTCAATTTGTGAAATTTGGAATTGAAACATTGAAAATGATTTAGAAGTCAAATTAGAAGTTTGAATTCAAAAATTTTAAAAATTAGATATTTTTCTATTTTGATGAATTTATGAGGGTGGTGGTTGAAGTTTTAGGGTTTCATCCTTATGTTTGGATTTTGGATCACAATTTTGGATTATGGAATTTTTGAAAATTAAAAATGGAGGAGAGGAAGAACTGTTGCATTTTTGTGGTTTTGCATTTGGATTCTTGGGAAAGCTTAGTTGGTTTTGTTGGGTAGGCGCTTGCATCTGAGGAGAAGGATTTGCACCCTTGTCAGTCTTCAAACTCCTGGAATCAGGTTTTCCTTTAATTAGATTTATTCCATTTTGAGTTGTTTTACAAATTTCGTATTCTGGTTGAAAGAAAGAAAATAAACCTTGTCAATTTGGAAAAGAAACCCATGTGAAAATTATTGGAAATTGAAACAAAATCCTCATTTGAAAATAAATTTCTTCAAGAAAATATATGTTCTTGGCTGGAAATTGTTCTTTCAATTTTGTTTCTCAATTAAAATATTATATGGGTTTGGAATTGTTCTAATGCTGGTTTTTTTTTTTTTTTTTAAATTGAAACCCTGTTTTATTGTTTGAAATTGGATTAAAATCCACAGGCCTTTTTGTGAAGTTTTTTTTTTTATAAAATATATATATAAAAGAAAAATTGATTGGAGGGGCTGGGGGCTCACCCCCACCGCACCCCCATGGGAGGTGAGTGGAGGGAGCCGCGCCACCTCCTCCCATCTACAGCTTCCACCCGCGGCTGGCGCGGTGGCTATTTACACAGCCACCGCCACCACCGTTGGTGGTTAGCTGTGTTGTGCACAGCGCCACCGGAGGTGGTGGCTGGCTGTGTACCCAGCCACCACTGCCGCCCTCCATTAAAACGCCACCCCCTGCATCTAATCCGCGCGGCCAAAGGAAAAATCCGTGACCAGCCCTAAGGAAAACGTGTGGCCCTAATCTGCGCACGGCCCGAGACAGCCACCCATGACTTTTGTATGGCGCGTGGCCCGAGGCGGGCAGTTTGAATAAAAATTAAATTAAATTTATAAGATAAATATATTATTTTAATATTATATTAATATAGTATTAAAATGTTAATATATATTTATAAATAAAATATATATTAATATTTTTTATATTATATTGATATAGTATTATGATATTATTTATTTGTTGTTTTTTTTTTATTTTGATATATGTATATATATTTCTCTAAATATATCCATATATTAAAATATGATTTTAAATAATGTTTGATTTAAATGAGGATGTGAAATTTAAATTTAAGAGTAAAGGTCAATTATTGATTTGATTTAAATATAATTGAAAATTTTGAAATATTGGGCTTATAGTTAAATTAACTGATTTATTTTATAATGATTTAGTTTGCAAGGGCAATCAGTTATTTATTTTAAAGTGAAATGTTTTGTGTTATAGTTGAAAGTGCCTATTTTATTATGAGCAAATAGGGAATTAAATATTAGCGTTAATTTCTCCCTTATCTGAAAAGGTGGATTCTTAATTCAGTTTTATCGGTGTAATGAATTACGTAATGTAATGAGGAATGGATTTAGAATATCCAAAGGTAGTTTATTTCATGTGCCTTCAGTGAATATTCCCTTCGTGCTCTTGTTTGGGAAATGGATTAAAGGGTGTTTTGTTCGTAAGTCTTCCATATTGGATTTTCAGTTTTGTGGGTTGTCATTTTGTGTTTGTCAACCTATTGTGAGACCTTGGGTGTTGCATGGGATCTAGTCAGTGATAATAACCCGGTTTTCATGAATGGGGATGTCTTGTACCTCCTTGGTTTAGGAGTGGACTTTGTGTTTTGTGCCTCCTTGTTAGGAGTGACTTTGTTACTTTGTCACCTCTAGAATTTGGAGAGGGTTTGAACTTATGTTGCCTCCTGGAAAAGGAGAGGTCGTGGTATCTTGTTTATTGCATCTTTGTACCCTTGGTGATTGTTTGGTTTATTGTTGTCAAGTAGAGGAATGGCTTGTAACGGGGGTCGGCACACGAAGTGGTGCTAGGGTAACTCATTGTAAGTTAGTTAATCAAGTGATAACTAAAACAATACCTAGAAGATTAGGAGTAACTTCTCATTAATCAAGATATTAATGCCTCACTCATGGACCCAAGTGCTCGGTTAGGCTTGGGATGGGTGGGAAGGCCGGTAATGGCAAGGCCATCTATCTTGTCTATACGAAAGGTATTTGATTCCACATTAGTGAGTATGAGGGCCGGGGATCGGTTTGTGGCCACCATCATGATGATCCGCCGTGGGTAACTCATGACGAGCTATGTGATGACACTCTGTTTAGGACAACAGTTGGTATTTGTTTTTGCTTAGTATGTATGAGGGCCAAGGATCGATTGAGGCCACCATCTTGACGATCCGTAGTGGGTAACTCATGAGGTGCTGTGAGATGGCACTTGTGTGACCATAGTTGGTACTTGTTTATTGTGGGTATGGTTTCTGTAACATACCTGATGTGATCATAGTTGGTATTTGGTTCTATGTGTATGGTTCTCATAACATACTTGATCTGTTTTATTTCTGGAAGCAATGTGACCATGTAGAGTTGTACTTGTGTTGTACTTGTGTGGTATTTGAGTTGTACTTGTGTTGTACTTGCATGGTATTTGAGTTGTACCTTGGGATGTACTTGTGAGGTTCATGTGATTGGTTGTTATAGTTTGGTTCAATTTATGCTAGCCTGTGTCTAGAGGTAGATGGTCTTGGCTAGGATTCCTGGTTACTATCTCCTAGCACAAGGGGTGGGCCTTTGGGTTCCACTTGGTTGGGTGGCGTGCACCTAAATCTGTTGGGCTTTCTTCATGTTTGTGTGGACGAGACTTCCAATTGGAGAGCTCATGGGTTTCAGTATTAGTCCTTATTGTATTTCATTTTAGTTGATCTTGTATTATTCTTACCCCTCAGTTGTTATCGAGGTGGAAGTTGTAATTGTAATCTTATTTATTGGACTTACCTCATTCGAGGAATGAGAGTTGTAATCTTATTGTTTACTTGTGATTAATGAAATGGAAAGTTATCTTTATGCTTTGATGTAATTCATCTTCTTGGAATGTATGTGTTTATATAATATGTGTAAATGAATGTCATGGATTAAGTTCATGTTTTTTGTTGAGGTTCTATATAACCTCTATCTCGTAACCTTAGAGGTTGTTGGCATTAGATAATGAACTTGCATGTTAATTATACTTTTAAAAAAAAAAATTAGCCTGTTTAAGTAGTTGTTTGCAACTTCCTCTAGGGTTGCGTGGCGGGGCATTACATAAGTAGATTTTAGTTAATCAAACTTAACCAAATCATTTTCACAAGCACAAGTTTATTTCTATGCACCAAATTAGTTATCACAATCATCGAGATCAATTTTGTAAGTGTATATCTAAATCAGAGTAAAACAAAATTAAATTAATTTTAAGACATCTAAGAAATCCCTATAAATTTGTCACTATGGAAAATTGATTCATGGCATCTTCTACATCATTTTTCCACCTTTGGAATCTAGCTAAGTATCACATTTGAATTCTTTTAATTTTGCATTTACTGTTTATATTCCTAACATATTTATCTAGGTTAATTATGTGTGTAATTGATTGTATTATTTAACTGGGCTAGATATTTTATGTAGGGTGTGGATTTTCCTTACACCTAGGTATAATGCTCTAATGTTTGATTTGGCTCTATTTGTGTTTATGTTAGCCTCAACCCACCTTATGCCACCTCATACCACTTTTTCTAAGCCATAAAATTTGGGTCAAGCCTTTTCTATAGTGTTTCTCTTCACAATTTAAAACCACAATTGTAGTCTTCATACCAGAAAGGAGGTGCATTGAGAGCTCATTACCAGTGATTGGGAGGAGTTTTCATTGCATTCCAAGCCAAATCGAAGAGGTAAGTTTGATTTTAATTGGTTTTTTTTGTGTTTTTTTAACAAATAATTCATTGTAATTTGTAAAATCATTATTTTTTTTAGTTTGCATTTTGTTTTTACAAACCCTACTTGTAACTTAAATAATTTTAGAAACGCTACTTGTTATTGCAACCACATTCATTTGCAAATCAAAGCATATTATTATTTTCACAATGTCTCAAACCCCAGGCAGAAAAGACCCTACTTGGAAACATGTTGAAATCTTTCCCGGAATGAAAAAAAGGAGAAGCAAAATGTAAATACTATAAAAAATATATATCATGGAGGCATAAATAGATTAAAATACCATATTGCACGCATACCCATCCATGATGCAGTGGGTTGCCCTATAGCACCTCCTGAGGCTGTTCGTGAAGTGCAGGTGCAATTAGAAACTTTTGAAATGCAAAAAGAAATGAAAAAGAGACAAAAGCAGGAGTTGGTGAGTTTTGGAGTTGGATAGGGACTTGGTGTTGTTGGAGATGCTTCTTCCATGCCTCCATACCATCTTAGTGCTAGTGCTTGTGCTAGTGCTACTGCTTCTACACTAGCTATGCCTATGCATACTCCTACTACTGGTGGCGCTACTACTGCTAGTGGTAGTGGCAGTATTAGCATTGGACCTAGAGTTCATAAATCTAGGGTGGACTCATATTTTGAACCACGCACTACTCCTGGTTCCCAACTGTCGCTTGAGAGCATGGGTTGGAACAAGGACGCACATGATGCAGCAAAAAAGACAATTGTAGACTTTTAGTACTACTGCATCATTCCCTTCCATGTAGCCAGGTAATTCTTTTTCGTTTAATTGTTTTAAAATTTATATTTAAATTTTATTATTTTAGAATCTAGATGTATCTCATTATCGAATTCAAATTTAGTGCAGTTAAAATCTTAATACTTTTCATTTTATAATACTTATGTAAGTAACTTATTAATTTATTTATGAAATGTTTTAGGTCACCTTTTTGGAAAAACATGGTTGATGCCATAACCATATGTGGGGCGGGGTTCAAAGCCCCTTCTGAAGATGAATTAAAGGGCCCAATTTTGACTCAAAAAGTGGCTGATGTGAAAGCACAATTAGAGGAACAACGCGTGCAATGGAGGAGGATTGGTTGCACCATCATGACTGATGGTTGGACCGATAGGAGAAATAGGACACTGCTTAATTTTCTAGTGTCCTCCAGAGGTAACTGTACTTCCCTCAATGCATTGAAATTTGAATTGGATTTAGTGATTAATAATTTAATATGGTTGATTTATGTTTTTTAATTTATTGAATAATTGGCTTTGCTTATTCTTTTAGGTGACATTGTCTTCATGAAGTCCATTGATGCTTCTGCCCAATTCAAAAATGCCACATACCTGTGTGAGGCTATAAAGGAGGTGATAGCTGATGTGGGGGAAGAGAATGTAGTGCAAGTGGTGACAGATAATGCAGTAAATTATGTTGTTGCTGGTAGATTATTGATGGAGAGGCACCCTACTATATTTTGGACTCCATGTGCCGCCCATTGCATTGACCTCATGATGGAGGATCTTGGCAAGCTCCCATGGAACAAAACATGTGTGTATGCAGCAAAAAACATTTGCAAATTTGTATACAATCACACATGAGTGCTTAACCTTATGAGGCAATACACAGTCCTGGCATCACTAGGTTTGCAACAAATTTTATCACATTGCAATCCTTGATTCAGTCAAAGACAACTTTAAGGTGCATTTTTTTGGTGAGGAGTGGTCTTCCTCATCCTTTTCTACAAGCACTGCAGGGATTGCTGTGGCTGATTGCATTTTTGATGAGCAAGGCTTTTGGACACCAGTGGAGGAGACTGTGAAGGTAAAATTTAATTCTTTATTATGTTTTAATTTTTAATCATGTCTTACTTTTATTTGTTTATTTTCGTTCACACTTATTTGTGAAACATGTTTGCACTTTGAAGTTTATTGAACCCTTCCTAGTTCTCCTACGAGTTGTAGATGGGGAGAAGCCCGCAATGGGCTACATATATGAGGGCATGGATAGGGCTAAAGAGGCCATTAGATCAGTCTATGGTGGAGTTGAGGAGAAGTATCGTCCCATTTGGGATATCATTGATAGGAGATGGAAAAACCAACTTCATAGGCCCATCCATGCAGCCGCATGTTTCCTAAATCCAACCTTCCAATTCCGTTGTGATCTCCGTGCAGATAGAGAAATTCTTAGTGGGCTCTACTCGACAATAGAGTGGATGTTGCTTGCTGTTACTACAAAGATAGTGTAGGAGATAGATGCCTTCACTAAGGCACAAGGAGACTTCTTTGCACATCAAATGTGCAAAGATAGTAGGACAACATTACTACCAAGTAAAAATATATTTAAGGGCATAATTTTCATCTTTTTATATTGTATTTTATTATTAAATGTTGAACTTGAACTTGAAACTTGAAATGAGATTGATTTTGTTTCTTTTTCTCATCTCAGATAGATGGTGGGAGTTGTTTGGTTCTGATACATGGAACTTGCAAAATATTGCCATTCGTCTATTGAGCTAGCCATGCAGTTCATCTAGTTGTGAGCGCAATTGGAGTATGTTTGAGCACATACACTCCAAGAAGCACAATAGATTGAAAGTGGAGAGGATGAATGACTTGGTATATGTTCATTACAACATTCGACTTAGATACAGGAAGCTTTTTGACCACAACAACACTCCAATCAATCTAGGGGAGGTTGATCCACAGTTTGAGTGGACCACTGAGGCTGCAAATGTAGTCTTTAATGACGAGGACCTTGATTCGGTGGACCAGGCAAAGAGAGAGGATGAGGTTGTAGCCATGGCAGAGGAGGAGGATAGAGCACAAGGAGACATAGTTGTTGTTGGTGAGAGTGGCATGGAGAGTCAAACAAAGGCAAAGACTATGGCTGCAACTGCAACATCATCCAAGACCCTTAGACGCCTTCGTAGGAAGGATGCTGGCTCCACTATGCCATAGAGTCATAGAATTATAGCTATTATTTTGATATTTCATATTTTTATAGAACATTTGATGTTATGGATTTCATATTCCATGACTTTTGTATACATTTGACTAATTTTATATATCTAGGTATGCTATTTCCTTCAGTAGCGCAGCTACAATTTGTGTACTTTATACTTATGTGATCATTGTATACTTGTGTATGTGATCAAATTTTCTTTTATTTGTGTTGTCTTCAATAAAGGGTGCTTGAAACAAGTTTTAAATCCTTAAAAATCTCCAAATTTCTAGGTTTTTTTCAACTTTTTTTCATTTTGTCGAGTATGCGCCGAGTCCCCAAGTCTTGAGTCGAGTCACCCTAGCCGAGTTTGAGCTGAGTCTGAGTCTCGTAACTATGGGTGAAACACATGAAGTTTTTTAAGGCTTTTAGAAACACAAATGATTTGTATTTCTTCAAATGTTTTTATATTTTCCATGGTGATAGACTCTCTTAGCAAGCTAAACCTAGTTTCCATCTAATGTCTCATCTAATGTCTAATGTTACAGATTGAAGATCAAGTGTAATCAACAAGATGTAGCATGTTGATGATTTCAAAGGTGTCCCTCTTTTGAACCATTCTCTCAATTTGTTTTTTTTCTTCATAATTAGAAACAATCTTTTTTATCATCTAAGAAAGGTGCAAGCATTAATTCACAGTGTAATTAGAATAACATTTTGCATGGAAAAATTTTTATTCAAGGCTGAAAATTGAATTATTATAGAATAATTTACTAATTAAAGGTGCATAAGAAATGCTATAATGCATGGTACCAAAAAATTATTGGTTGATTCATCCCAGGAAAAGTACATATCTGTGACATTTTGGAAATGAGAAGATAGGATGCAACCCCTTCTCCCTCGCTCCTCTTTTTTGATCAAATATGAGGCAAAGTATGCATCTAAGATATCCAAAACAAACAATAGGACATAATTGGAATGTGCAAGAGAAAATTTGCTTTAAGTAAGATAGCTAATATTTTTTAGGGGAAAAAACTAAAGCATCAAATAGGATGCCCACACAAGAAGTAACAAGAAAAACAACAAAAGAGAAATGGTCAGTCACGAAAACCCTCCATTGAATATTTTTAGAGTGTATTTTATTGGTATTTTTTTGACATGCATATTACAGTAGGAATAAGGAAAAATCAGATGCAAAAAGTATTTAAGATAATCTTTATTTGTACTTTCAAGTACAAAAATGTATACAATAATTTAAGCTAGTCTTAGAAAAAGTGGTTGTGGGTAGGGAGTAAAGATAGATACAGATAAGGTGTTTTATAAACCTAAAGAACCATAAAGCTCTTCTAGTATTGGAGTAAAGTTCAGAGGCCACAAATGGATACACTTTAATCACAATTACCATTGCAGAAATAAGCATAGGGCTTGAAATCTCTAGCATAGTCCAAAAAAGCAGCAGACAATTTGGCTACCTCACCTAGATCAAGCAATTACTAACTTACCTAGCTAGATCAAGAAAAGAAAGAGTAGGTTTGGCCTCCTAAAACACAAAACAAAGCTTGCCAAAGTGTGGTGACAATGGAATAGATTCAATGTCAGTTAAATCAAAATGAGGACATCCACAAAGTGCTAGCAATGGATTGGGTAATAAAGAGGATCCCAAGTTGTGGCGTTTTGACAATAAAAGCAACAAAAAGGGCATTAAATGTTGCAGTTAAGACAAAAATGACACGTTCCGCACTTCCAAATATAAATAAACAATTAGAATTAAGCCAAAGGCTCAACAATTTTTTTGTTGAAGTGCTTCAAGTGGAACTTGGATGTAATGAATTACCACACACCAAAGACATCAAAAAAAGTTGGATATAATAAATTACCACAGACCAAAGACAACAGAGAAAATTTCACCTAAAATTATAGGGATTTGAAAGAGATTTGTGTTCCTGATCCTAATGCATTCAAGAAGATGACCATTTGCCTAAAATTATGTTGAAGGTTCTCATGTAGATTTAGAATCTTCTAATAAAAGTTTAAGCTTGGGTGGTTACAATTCTAAGAGAAGTCAAACAAATTTTTGTGATGAAGAAGAACATTTTAGGTTTGGAAAAGCCTCTTGCTTTAGTTAAAAGAAAAGGGGAGAGTTTTCTCAAATCCAGAGTCTTCTATTTAAAATGCATGCCAGGTTGGTGATAGTTCTAGAGAAATCAAGGAAAAATTTGTGACAAAGAGGAATATTTTAGGATTGGAAAAGACTTCTACTACAGTTCAAAGAAATGGTGAAAGTGATAACTTGGTTTCCTAGACGATCTAAGTTGTTGACCACATGATAAAAAATTTCATAAGAGTATTGTGGGTTCATATGATCCAAAAAGAAAGAGACAAAAAATATTGTACAATGGAGATGTTGAGATACATCATATAGCATGGAAATAGTGGCTTCACCCAACTATCAAAAAATATCTTTCAATGACGAATCTCCAGCATGTATATTGAACGAAACGATTAAAACAAAGGAAGCAGATGGATTTATAATTTTTTGTAGGAGATATTAATGTTACCAACACCAAGACTGATTATTCCCTCATGGAACTATTGTGTATTAAACCAAAGTGAAGTATTGTGGTTTTACCGTTTGATAGGTGAAAACAGATATGAAGGATGAACCTACCCTGTCTCTAGATTATTTATTTTCGCTCCTATCCAACTATAAATGGTTTTCCCCTAATGCATATTCTCTCTACACATTATGGGACAACTATTTACCATCGAAAGAATAAGATTCAGATTTGATCCAAATAACTCACATAAATTTCCCATTTCAGTCAGGCATGTAATGCTACAAACAAAGACCAAATGCATAAATTTCAAAGACAGCAATTACATTTAGGGAAACAAAAAAATTTCAAACCTTGTAATTTTAAACCCTAAAAAAATCGAACAGACTGTGGCAAGTGAATTACCTCAAGATTCTTTTAAATTTTGTCATGGTGTGAACGATGCAGATGATGACGAATAATCAACGGACTTTCGAGGAAAAATTCACTGAAACCCTACCACGGAAAAATATTTCCAAATGAGATGACCCAAAACCTACCTCCCTTAACTTGTTGCTTCAATATATTCACAGTAAACAGATGTAGATTGAAGTATGGCAAGTTGAGGGCCGATGATGTTTGATTTCATGTGGACTTTTGGCAAGTTTTGTTGCAGGTTTATTGCATACAAACGACAACAACATAATGACATTCATGGTTGTGACGAGTTTCTAGTGTTTTGTTGCAAGATAACAAATACAAACCTCACATAACGTGATTTGTGAGTGGATTTTTTCTGAGCTATTAGCAACTTTCGCCGCACGATTTTCACCCATGTAATTTTCATCTATGCAAATTCAAATTTTCAGCCACTGAGTTTGTTTTTAGCCACCGAATTTATTTTTTGATGAAATAAATTTAGGCCTAAAACATAATCAGTGGGTTGCACCCACAATAAATAGTCTATCAACTAATAATTATTTTTAGATGAAATTTTGTATTCATGAAGGAAAAAATCTAAACAATTCTTTATTTTTAAGCATTGTTTGTAAATGTATTATAAGAAAAAAACATACTTTAATTTTTTTATTATTTAAGTAAAATACTATTATTTTAATATTCAAATTACAATATTAGAATAAAAAATAAATAAATTTTTAATATTTAATAAAAATTAAATTTATAAGTCATTTTTATATGACTGCAAATTGTTTACTTTGTATTTGACATTGCTCGAGATTTTAAATTTAGATTATTAATAAATTAATTGATAAAAGTTCAATGCTTAATGTATTAGCGTAAAACTATATTTTTATATTTATATTTTTTATATTTATATTTTTTATATTTTATTATTGAAATTAGAATTTAATTAGAATTTCAAATGATTTTTTTTAAAGTGCATAAATTTGAATAATCATATTTAATTAAAATTATTTAATTTAGTGAATTATTTATTATTATTATTTAAACCTAGTTGAAGATTGCAAGAGTGACCTTGACCCCAATTTCAATCTTTTCCCACCTTTAGAGTTAACTTTGTAGGATCATGGTCATTACACCTTGACAAAATGTGTGTCATTTGGGACCATTTTGACCATAAATAGCTTTATATATAAAGGAGAGTCTTAAGTAATTCTAAATCATATGAAGCAAAAAAGAGAAAAATCACTAAGTAAACAACAACAAAGAGTAGGGAGATGAAAACAATTATCATTGAATTAAAACTACATTTAACATCAAAAAAAATTACAAGTCTACTTGGAATGTCTTCAATCTTGTTATAACACCATTGAATTAGTATTGAGACAAGATGTAGATTCTCACACTTGATAGTATATCTAAACTTTCTCATTTCTAGTTGTAGACACCTAAAATCACCTCTAAACATTTTACTGTCACCAATTCCCTTCACATCACCACCTCCTAAGTTAAATAAATAAATTTTATTTAATTAATTAATTATCCCAATTTTCCTACCAATATTAATTAAATAATTTTAATTATTTAATTAATAAACTTTAACTCTTCCTTAGCATTAATTAATTAGCTAAGTCTTTTAAAATATTTTAAATTTTTAGTCATTCTATCTCTTTCCATTATCAAACAATAGTTTACAAATTGCAAATATTTAAGCTATGAACATGGATTAAAAGGGTATTTGATTTAAAGGTGGAATATGAATTTATTTTTGAGTAAAATTCATTTTTAAAATTAAAATTCATCCAATCTATGCAATCTAGATATAAATAATTAATTGACTCAATTAAATAAGATATTTTTATAATGATAGAGTTGAGTTAATTTATCATTTTCTATTATACTCATACTTAGTCAAAGTGTTAACGACGTAAATTAAATATTCGTTATTGAGTGTTAATAACATATGATTAATGAAATGTATACATGGTGACTACTTCATAAGAATACTACTTTATAAGGTTTATAATAATTATTGAGTATTTGAAACAAATTTTAAATATAACGAACTGTTCCAAATGAAAAAATGAGTTTGTCCACTATCCTTACCTAGTTGATTCGCAAGACATGACCTTTTAACTTGTGAGAGAGTAAATCAAACTTAGCGTTGTCCTCAATATATACTCTTATGTGTATCAAAAGGGGCATATTCTAACATTACTATTAATAAGGTCTTAATCCTTCTTAAATGCATGTAAATTCTAAATCAACTAACCAGGGTCAACTATTCTACACTAAATCAGGTTGATCAAGTTGAGATAATGATGGTACCTTAAGGAAAATCAAGTACAAAGATTAAAGTTAAGTGATAAGTTGATTGACAAGAACCTATTAACATCGTTATCTACTTTAGTCGAATGTACGAGTTTAAAGATGACTATCAAATAAAACATGAATAAGGAAGTCATCTAATCTAAACCTACAACTGATTGAATTACATATATTGTGTTAATCAATGTAACCCTATCAAATAATGTTAGACTTTAATAGTTATATTGTGCAATGGTGGCTTGTCGGGAGCATGTTAAGTTGCAAACCCATGTTTAAACCAAAAAAAATTGGTGGCATTTGTGTTAGATCTACATTAAAATGTGGGCATGACAAATTTGTAGATATTCTTTTAGTAGAACACTATACAAAGTTAAATTTGATAAGTTCATGCATCTTCTTGGACTATGAAGAGAAATGGGATTTTGGATCATAGAGACCTTATGTTTTTTATATGATCTAAAATATAAATATATTTATTTTGTAGATTTTAAATACAATTAATAAAATGGAGGTATTTTATGCATTATATTTTAGACAATCTCATATAAAAAATTAATAAAATAGAAATATGAGAAAATTGTAGAAAAAGATAAATGTTAAAGATTGTTCTTTTATATTATATTTTTTGTTTTAAAAATGGTCTCTTTAAAAATTCATCAAAATATTTGTGTTTTGATTAATACAAATTTATTTTGTCAATTCAAACTTAAAATTTGTATATAATTCTTTTACCAAATATAAGTAAAAAAACCACTTCAATATATTTTAACTATTCTCAAATATTTTAAAACTTTATCATTTCATCTATAAATAAATTTTATTATTATATTTATCACTTTTAAATATTTATTGAACAATTACCTCCTTAAAATCTTTTGCATCCAACCTAAATCTTTCACTCATTTACCTTTGAAACACATAGAAAAATACTTCTTACATTATATTTTTTTCATATATAATTTTAAAAAGTAATGAAACACATCTTTGTTGTTTAATCCATAAAATTCCAAACTCTTCTACATTTTTTAAAGTTAAATATTCACATCAACAAAAGTTTAAAAATAATAAATAAATGTATAAAGCTTTCATAAATGCAAGTGATGTGTATCTTATTTACAATTTGACTTTCATAAATGCACATAAATTTATGATATGATTTCTTAAAACACATTTATTAATTTTATTAATTTTCTTTTAAAGTCCCAATTTATATACAAACAATACCAATTTGTGAAAAACTTTAAATTAAGTGATGTAACTATAAACAATAACTATAACATTATTTTACTCTGCCTTGACTTCTTTCACAATTTAAATTTGACCATCACCATGTTTTTATAAATTTCAAGTCCATATGGTCGTTGAATGCCAGCCGACATTTGTTTAATTTGACGTCCATTTGATCGTCAGGAGTAGGATACTTATACTTGAAATTTGACGTCCACTAGCCTGGCAGGCTTAAGACTTTTTGATATACATTTTTACATCTACTTGCCCTTTAGATTCTAGAAATTTTGATCATTGAAATTTGAAGTTCATTTGACTGTCGCCTTTAAAAGAAATTTTTTTTACGTCAATTTGAATGTCAAACCCTAGAAAAGTAAAAGTGAAAATCGACGTTCATTTGACAGTCCCTCTCAAATGTGTTTAAAATTGACGTTCATTTGACCGTTACTCTCCAATATTGCATATAAATTTGACATTCATTAACGTCAATCCCAAACTTGTTATAAATTTGATGTCCTTCAGCACGTCATACTCTAACTTATTAGATTTGACAGTTAGTCAATCGTTAGACCTATCAATTTTCGATAAAATTTACTGTCCATTTGACCATTGCTCTCACAAATAAGTACAAAATTGACGTTCACTGGGCAGTAAGCTCAAAATTATTATATGAATTTGACATCCAGTTGACCGTTAGCCTTGTGAAAGTTAAATTTGAGGGTCATTTGATTGTCAGTTTTCCATAATTTAATATAAAAAAGATCAACATGACTGCTAGCTTTTTGGTCAAAATTCATAACAGAAGGTCCAGCATCGAGAAGAATTTGTTTGCATAGTTTATTCTTTGTGATTCTTGGTCCCTTTGACTGTTTCGGTCTCGTGGACAATATTAAAATCTCATTCATTCATTCATGACTATTTGACCATTGAACCTAGGATATCTTATGGTAAAATTGACATTTATCTGGTCGTCATGTCCAAAGATTGGTGTATAAATTTGAAGGTCATTTGGCCGTCAGCCTCAAGAATATATGAAATTAAATTTGACGTCCATCTGACTGTGAATTTACAAACAACCTATCTAAAATTGACAGTATGTTTGACTGTCAAAGTCGTGAAATTTGTTGAAATTTGACATCTATTTGACCGTCAAATTTTGGAGAATTTCTATTGAAATATGACGCCCATTTGATCATCAGAATAAAAAATTTAACGTGTTGAAACTTTGCATGCATTTGATTTATATTTTGATTCCCTTGACATAGAAAGAGAGTCGTCGTAGGAGCTCACAATATGATCCATTCATTGCTTGAAAGATCCATAACTTCCACAATTGTCTTGTCCATAAGGCAGCCTAAGCTTAGGCCAAATAGGAAGACTCACAATTTTTTTGGCCCTACTGTGAAGGATTCAGTACAATCAAATTATTCATGTTAATGTATTGATTTAGATACACATTGTCTGAGAGAAGGTTTGTTTTACAACTTCAAGTGAAATAATACAACTATTTATAAAACTTCACCAGATTCTATATAATACCATGATCCATATATTTGGTTGTTTATGCAATCAATGTCACAAGAGGAAATGCTAATGCCTTGCAACTTCTCATTAATTAGATTTAGATTTATTTTTCTTGGGTCCTCTCCAGCATTGTAGTATTTTGTTATAGACTCAATAATGTATTGTTGAATTAAACTCTAAATTTGAGTGTATGCTTTTGGTTGGAACTAAAGCTGCATTGCAGTTTTGTTTCTAAATAATTATGATATTGTTTAATTTGTTTTTGAGTTTTTAAAAAATAGAACATTCCACATTGAAAGTTAAATAGAAGTTGTATATATTTTTATTTATGAAAAGCTTAATTACATATATAATGACTAAAAAATATAAATATTTTAATATTGTTTTGGTAAAGATGATCATTTCTATTTTCTTTGATTTTACAAATGAATTTTGTTCTAACTTATTTTAATGTAAAATTTGTTCAACATTAATTATAAAGAAAGTTAATGATAATTTATCAATTCACTTTGTTATTTGATAGTTGAATTGTAGCCACATGATCTATAGAGAACTTGTTACAAATTTTAGTAGCATTTATGCACTATTGCATATGACTCAATAGCACTTTGCACTAGTGCACAAACTTCAACATCACATGCACCTTACATGCAAGTTATTGTGTCATCATATGTCATTGACTGTAAATTCATCTTCACACATCACTTGTTTCGTTATTGCATAGTCAACAATCCTACACATGTAGCATCCACATTTTCTTTTTACTTTAGCTGTGGGATACAACTACCAACTATTAAGGAACTCAATGATGAAGTGGTTGGAAGGTTAAATGATTTGGGTATTGAATCATTGTCTTCTCATCATATTTTGCATATAGACAGTTGATCTTTCATATCTAAAGGTCAAATAGCTAAATAGTATAGGAAAACCAATTTGATGTGTTCACTCCTTTTTGTTGCAAGAATTCTCATTCCTATCCTTTCTATCTATAACCTCTGATTATATCATATTCGTTTCTATATAAATAAAAGTAGCACATTATGCTAAAATTATTTTTCTCTCTTTTGATTATGCATTGTATTGCTCTATTGGTAGGAATAGAGTCAACAAATGAATTTTGATGGCTTCAATTGAAAACCAATAGGGCAACTGAATCGACCCTTATTAATTTGAAAACTTGAAAGAGTCACTTAATAGCTTGGTTCATGGTAAGAACTTGCAAGGGTACTAGAAGCTAAGTCTAATAGGTGTAACCTCTTGATGAAAGAATGAACCACATAGGTCACCACATGAACAAGAAAACATAATTTTGGTACCTTCTAATCATCATTTCCATAGAAGGTTGAGGCTAGGGACATGCTCTTACACCTTGGAAAACTATAATAGCAATATAATATATCGCATGTAATAAAAGATATACATAATGCGAACAAAGAGTATATGTACTAAACATATTAATAAGAAAGTGTGTTTGATGCGTATATCCATACATGTATGAAGAGATAATGAACCTATCTAATAAATAATAAAGGAATAGTTCTATCTACATTGTTCTATGTGAATATGTATGTTTATTAATTTCTAATTATAATCTACTACATTGTTTCTAATTTCCTTCATTATTATATCACATCGAGGCTAACTTTTAGGACATATATATTATCTAGACCTTGGGTCTATATTTTATGTCCCCATTCTATAGTCACTCCCTCCCTAGTGCCTAAACCCCACTAAGGAGTGACTATATAATGAGGGAGATCTTGAAGAGATGTAATTATCAAGTTAAATTCTCTCTAGCTTTTGGGGATGAGTAAAAGGATATTAATGAGGATAAACTAGATTATCACTAGAAATTTAAGGTGATAACAAGAAAGTGAATGATTTTTACTAATATTGGGATGGATTAGAAGGCAATAAAGATAGGGATTCTTGTTGAGAAAATAGAGATGAAGAGAGAAGAGAAAATAAAGATAAAATAAAGGGAAGAAAGATACTAGAAAAGAGTAGATAAGATGGAGGAGGCATCATAAGTATGTGTCAAGAGGGATACTACTAAAAACCTGGAAGGGATACTTATTAGAGGGATCTTTCAATAAAATTCTACTCACTAGCTTGAATGAACTAAAGTATTCTATAACCCTATCAAGAAAAACAAAGAAAAATCTAAGTGGATACTATAGAGGAAGTGGAAATGGAAAGGATTAGATTTATTTAGGCTTACTAGAGATGAGATAAATAACCCAAAAACTATCGATACTAATATATATATTTTTGGTTATTTCCATCCTAAAGTTGTAATAATGGATGGGTTTGAGGACTTGGTGAAACCAACTTCTAGACATAGAACTCTACATAGTAGAAGGTGTGATGGAATATGAATAAGAAGAGATAAAGAAAATAAAATTAGAGAGACAAAGTGAAAAGGAAGTTTGAACAATTTAGCAAGAAGGTAGAACAAATTCCTAGAATTTTGATTTTACAAGGGAAACCTTCGAGATGTTTGGTGAGAAAAGTCCCCAAGATGAAGAAAATAATAACTCACACTATTAAAGAAAATTTATTAACTAACATTTGATGAGTTATCAAAATTTGTATCCCTAAAGCTAAAGACACTCCATGAAGAGATGAAACCCCTAAACCAAATATTACCTTCATGCCATCTAAGTTGAAAAGGATCTCTAGAGAAGAGATAAATAGTGAATCCTTGAAAAATATAAAGGAAGTGTAATGTCATAAATTGTGTCCTATGCAATTTCATATTACATATGTCTTCTTCTTTATATAAATTAAAGTAATTATGCTTTCTCTCAACCTAAAACCATCTCTCGCCATCTAGCATGCTTAGCTTCTCGACTATTGAGCCTATTTTTCTCTTGGACCTATGCATGTTGCAAAGATGTCTGCAAGACAGTGACTAAGTTGGTCATTAAGACATTACATCTACCATGTTTTGGTAGTGTAATGCCTCTACTAGCCTGCAACCTTGTTGAGAGTCACTTGGGTAGGCCATTTGAACCAAAAAGTCCCTCTTTCTTGAAGATGATTATTCATTCATTCAAATTGATTCAATCTGGGTCTCTTGGAAAAACACACACAACTCTCTCCTTTTCTCATTCTCCACCATTCTACAACACTTCTCTCATTCACAACATTCTCTACCTTTTCTATATGCATATCTTCCAAAAAACTCTTCTACAACTTTCATAGTAAAATCCATTGTTGCAAATAAGAGCTCATCTTGTAAAGAGGCCATTTTCATCTTGGAGTTTCTCGTTACTTCTTCACTACACCAACAAGCTACATAGCTTCTATTCTTGGGAGTGGTAACTATTCAAGCCTTTTCATTCAAGCATATTATCTTTATTTGTTAAGAATATTGTTCTCTTTATCATTTTATGTCTATTTTCATTATCTTGTCTAAGGCTATTCGTGGAGGTGGAAACACCCGTAAGAGGGTGTTTGTGTGTGTAGGTATGGAATAACTACTTGAAGAAATCTTGGACTTCAGTGAACATTTCTGGTGACATGTCTTAAACGTCTCCTTGCCATTTTCGTCTAATTTTCACTTAGCATCTTTATTTTTGTCATTTTATTTTCACTGTACACTTACATTTTCCACCCCTTTTGCATCTAGAAACCTGTGAAAAGTACTTTGTGTTTTATTGTGACAACTTCTATTTTTTATTTGTATGGGACACCAGCACGATGTGTTGTCATTCAACAATTGCACGTCCGTCCTAGATAGAGAGCTTGTCGAGCTGTCCAGAAGATCTTTGTACCCTATTGTGTCGCCAAAAAGTGTAGCCTTGACACTTTTCACTCATTTGGGCCCTTTCTTGTGGTTTTTGGCCTATTTTTTCTTAGATTCTAAGGTGTCTTACAAAGGTGTTGTGAAGTGTTGTAACACATTTCCTCACTTTTCTAAGACCCTTTCATCATATTTCACCTAAATAACTCCTTTCCAAGCCTCATTTCAAAGTGTTGTAAAGAGTTGTAACAAACTCTCACACTTTCGTAGGCTTGTCATCAACAAATTAACCCAATCTTATGCTAAAATGGCCCCTTAATGCACTTATAGGTCCAACTTTAATGTGTTTCGGAAGACAATCCTGACAAACAACATTAATCACATCTTAATCCCTGACAACCACTCAAAATTTCCTAGGTGGACTAAGTCGCCACCTTGGGTGACTTAGTCCCATGTGGCATAAAAATCAAATTTAACTTCAAATTCTTGCGGGATTTTGTCTCCTAAACCCTAAGGTCGGCCTGTTTTGTGTTATTTTCGAGGAAATTAGGGAATCACATGTATAAATAAGGGTTTTTCCTCTCATTTTAACTCCTAACAACCCTAATTCTTCCATTCATTCACTCTCCTCTCAATCACTCATCCACTACTCTTCTCAATCAAGCTAGGGTTTGAGCATCTTAGGTCATGTAAGACATCTTTTATGAAGCATTCAAGGGCTGAAACTCCAACCATTGCTCCAACAATCCAAGATCATTCATCATGGAAAGGTACTACTCCATTTGTTTCATGCTTCATTACATTTATATCTTCATTTGGTTTAATTACTCAAAAGGGGTTTGACCAAGGTAAACCCCCATGCCCTAACATCCAACATTTATTTCTCTCTTTGTGTGATTTGCAGGTTTATCAAAGAGTAGATTTAGAATTGTTGTCATAAAAGTGTCAAAACCTTCAAGGTTGAAAAAACCCTAATTGGATCTTGGAGAACACCTACAGGTCAAAAATCAAGGTTTTTGGTTCGAATACTTGGAGGAGCAGAGGTGCAGGTTGAGGTCTATAGATTCCCCCTTTGAATCTTCATAAAAGTGAAAAAGGACGCTTCCCCTAGTTGTGGTGACTTAGTCCCATTGTGCTATTTTTTTAGAGATTTCTACGGATTCAGGTACCCTTTTGGCTGAAACAGGCCCCAAAGTAGTTTTCTAGAATTTTCCCTAAACTAGACTAAGTCGCCCAGATTGGCACAAGTGTCCCACCAGGCTCAAAAATCAGATTTTGCAAAATTTCAAGGACATTTGCAATCTTCACTCCAGCCTCTACCATTTTCCAGGTGCATTCTTTCAACTTACCCCTTTTAGCTTGTTCTTTATTGCACTTAATCTATTATTTTGCATGTATCACAATGTGTTTTCAAACATAGTTGCATTCTCTAGGTTTTACATTAATAGTTAGTTTCTATTTTCCATTTCCAACACTTAGACACATTCCACACACATCACACCTATTCCAAACCCTTATCTTTGAATGAACACCAAGAATACTTAGCGTGAAAGAGAGCCATTTCTCAACCTAGCTCCTAGGTGAAAAACCTTAGGAGCCTATTGGGGAATCCTCTTTCCCTAAATGCATCATTTTTGGTGGTTCATTTTGGTGAACTTGACTTTCCTACAACCTATTTTCTGATTTGGAGTCCATCACCATCCTAGGTTTGCATTGCATTTTGCATTGTTTAAATTGCATTCTAGGGTTTCAATTTTTACATTAGTGAAAGTGCATATAGGTTGCATTTTTACATCTTAAATCATTAATCATTTCTGAATTTTTGTATTTTTATCTTAGTTTTGCATCACTCAACACAAAAACCACCCACATCCATCAAAATATTTTTCAAATTCTCAAAAAAATCACTAGGTGGACTAAGTCGCCACCCTGGGCAACTTAGTCCCTTTAGGCCCCTGAAATAGCCTTTTACAGAGTTGAAAACTCTATTTTTAATCTTATATTTTCTACCATTACCTATTTGTATCAATTGGTTGTGTTTCTGTAACACACATTTCATTACATTTAGCTTAAATTAGCTCATTTCATGCATTGTACATTTTCAAATTTTGCATCCACAACATTCTCATTTTAGATCATTAGATAGTGTAATCAGAAAATTACCTTGTTTGACATCTAAAAATTGCATTTCATTTTAAGTCTTTACATTTCATTTTGAATTTCAACAATGTTAGTTTCAATTCTTTCCAAAATTGCAAAGAAAAAGTTTGTACATAAACATGTTAATCATTCATTCAATGTATTCCCTAGTTATGAGAGTTTAGCGAATGAAAATGTTGATTATTGTCTTAAACTTACACTACCTTCTATCTCTCCTATTTCTGAGGGTGGTGTGTTAGAAGCAAATACAAACATAGACAATCATGATGATCAAAATTGTTCCTCTCTTGATACCTCTCCTTCTAGTGACGAAGGTATCTTGCTGAAAGAAGGTACACTCATTGAGAATCATGAAGGTCTTGCTTGTTCTTCTCCTCATCCCCTTTGGGAAGATATTTTAGCACAAGAAAATGAAATCATAGACACTTTCCTAAGCATCACCTTACTTAGACTCTATAACCATGACAATTGTCCTTCTCCTACTATGCCTCCTCGATGTGAAGTAGATAGTTTAGTGTTAGAAGCTATCCTTAATGAAACTCATGGGAAGCTTACTCCTCCCTTTCCTCATGACCCTACCATTTGGGAAGACCTCTTTGACCAAATCAATCCTTCTCTTGCTATCTCCCTTATTTGTGATGATGCCACTTCTCCACTTCTAACCATGGAATATGATGAACCTATTACAAGCTCTCCTACTAGGGCCAATTCTATGGTGAGAGAGAAGGGGACCTTAGACATTCACCTATAGTCTTCTCTCGATATCCCCACTATCAATAAACAAGAGAATCAAACCATTGATTCTCCCCTTCCATACGATGGAGTTCTTTTCGAAGAACTAACCCTTGAATGTCAAGCACACTTGGTTTGTAGTTCTCCTAAAAACTCTCCTACTAAGGAAGGTATCATGATTGACCTCCTTTCAAACAATTGTAATGTGTCTTCCTTGGGTAACAGTAAAAACATGCTACTTAATTGCCCTTTCTTAGAGATACATCAACCCAAGCCCGCTGAGGTTTTGCATACGCAAGTGTCCATTACATCCCTATTTACTATTGGACCTCCTAAGCATCCTCTAATCCTTCACCCACCTAACAACCACGTCTCACATCAACCAAGTTACAATGACATTACTCACATATATGACAAAGTCTATACCATCAAGGCCAACTTTGTTGAAACTTTGTTTACTCGTCATCATAAATAACATTAGTTGCTACTCCTTGACATGTAACAGTTGTAGGATCATGACACACTCACTATTACATGTTTCACATCCATCGTGAGGAGTAGCATATTGTCATCCATTCCAGGCTCACCTTTGTCCTACACTAAGTGGGGGCAATGGGTTAGGTAGCCTTATCCTCGTATGTCACTTGTCGTTGTCTCTTTTGAATAATCATTAACCTTTCATGAACATTTAAGAGAAAGCTTGGGACGTGGATGACATGTCTTAAGATGACTCACATTTGACATACTATCCCCTTCTTCATGATGTAGCTCAATTCGGAAACATATGACTTGGCATAGGGCTTTCCAAGTTAGCTCTCATGTCTTCTTTCCTTTATCCTTGATACTTTAAAGCAATTTCTCACAGTGATGGTGTAGCAACTACTTTAAAGTGGGGGCATACATAGATGACATCTTTTTACCAAATTTCATGGTGTGATTTTTCTTTTCTTGTGACGTGTCCTCTTCTTGGTGGTGTCATTGGGTTTAATGTCATCCAAGAGTGTACGATCAATTGAAGTGGCCTAATGCGAACAAGGCATCCCATGGATAATGATCTGACACCCTAACTTTTCCTCTCTTGGAGACATTAGGCACAATGCTCCGTAAGAAGAAGACCTTGCATGAACTAAGCAAAATCCCCTTTAACAAAATCTTTACATAATATTCAAAAATATTTACAACAAGTATTGTGGTGCCTTCTCAAAGTTATCAAGCAGGGTAACTTTGGTATGGTTAGTATAATGGGAAGTCGACACACTGGCATTACTTTATCATTATACGGTGGGAAGCCAACACACTGGCATGACTTTCTCACTAAACCACCTTCTTTGTACTTCTCACCCGACAGACAACCATAAGTTTCGTCGCCTCAGAGTGAGTATGTTTTTTGGACAAACAACCTAGATTTGATCCACAACTAGCTGGATAAATGGTCAAAGCTTGATCCAACCTTTTTACTTTCCTTCTTCTCTTCCTTCTAGTTCTTGTCACTCAATGATCATGTATCTTGTTTTTATGCAAATTATTCACCCTTGAATGTGTCCTCTTGCACTGATGTCGATTTGACTTAGAATCTTGAATCCTGGGGGCTTGAACACCTCCTTCATCTTTCTCATTCTTCACCATCTGCACCACTTGGCTACTTTAGTGTGATTTTGAATCAAGTTCATCCTCTCACCAAAGTGGGGGCTAAATGTGTCGCCAAAAAGTGTAGCCTTGACACTTTTCACTCATTTGGGCCCTTTCTTGTGGTTTTTGGCCTAGTTTTGCTTAGATTCTAAGGTATCTTGCAAAGGTGTTGTGAAGTGTTGTAACACATTTCCTCACTTTTCTAAGACCCTTTCATCATATTTCACCTAAATAACCCCTTTCCAGCCTCATTTCAAAGTGTTGTAAAGAGTTGTAACAAACTCTCACACTTTCCCAAGCTTGTCATCAACAAATTAATCCTTTTCTTATGCTAAAATGACCCCTTAATGCACTTATAGGTCCAGCTTTAGTGTGTTTTAGAAGACAATCCCAAGAAACAAGATTAATCACATCTTAATCCTCGATAACCACTCAAAATTTCCAAGGTGGAATAAGTCACCACCGTGGGTGACTTAGTCCCATGTGGCATAAAAATCAAATTCAACTTAAAATTCTTGTGGGATTTTATCTCCTAAACCCTAAGGTCAGCTTGTGTTGTGTTATTTTTGGAGAAATTAGGGCATCACATGTATAAATAAGGGGTTTTCCTCTTATTTTAACCCCTAAAAACCCTCATTCTTCCATTCATTCACTCTCCTCTCAATCACTCATCCACTACTCTTCTCAAGCAAGCTAGGGTTTGAGCATCCTAGGTCAAGTAAGACATCTTTACTGAAGCATTCAAGGGTTGAAACTCCAACCATTGCTACAACAATCCAAGATCATTCATCATGGAAAGGTACTAAATCCATTTGTTTCATGCTTCATTAAATTTATATCTTCATTTGGTTTAATTAATCAAAAGGGGTTTGACCAAGGCAAACCCCCATGCCCTAACATCCAACATTTTTTTCTCTCTTTGTTTGATTTGCAGGTCTTATTTGCAAGTTTGTCAAAGAGTAGATTTAGAAGTGTTGTCATCAAAGTGTCAAAGCCTTCAAGGTTGCAAAAACCCTAATTGGAGCTTGGAGAACACCTACAAGCCGAAAATCAAGGTTTTTGGTCCAAATACTTGGAGGAGCAAAGGTGCAGGTTGAGGTCTATAGATTTTTCAATCTTCAGAAAAGTGAAAAAGGACACTTCCCCTCATTGTGGTGACTTAGTCCCAATGTGCTAATTTTTTAGAGATTTCTTCAAATCCAAATACCCTTTTGGCTGAAACAGGCCCCAAAGTAGTTTTCTAGAATTTGCCCTAAATTGGACTAAGTTGCCCAAATTGGCACAAGTGTCCTGCCAGGCTCAAAAATCAGATTTTGCAAAATTCTAGGGACATTTGCAGTCTTCACTCCAACCTCTGCCATTTTTCAGGTGCATTCTTTCAGTTTACCCCTTTTAGCTTGTTCTTTATTGCACTTAATCCATTCTTTTGCATATCACAATGTGTTTTCAAACATAGTTGCATTCTCTGGGTTTTACATTAATAGTTAGTTTCTATTTTCCATTTCCAACACTTAGACACATTCCACACATATCACACCTATTCCAAACCCTAATATTTGAATGAACACCAAGAATACTTAGCACGAAAGAGAGCCATTTCTCAACCTAGCTCCTAAGTGAAAAACCCTAGGAGCCTATTGGGGAATCCTCTTTCCCTAAATGCATCATTTTTGGTGGTTCACCTACACTTTTGGTCTTTGATTTCTAAAAGGTCTAGATAATCTTTGTAATATGTTAAATTATCTCACATTCCTCCATTTCCAATTCACTTGAGCAATGCCAATTCAGGTAGTTGAGAGAGAATTTTCTCATTGAGATCTCGTTATCTTGAGGGTAGAAAATTCCCTCCTCTCTAGGAAGAAAAATAAACAAGAGAGTGAGAGATTTGTGGAGAATTATTTTTTGAGATAGAGTTGGGCCTAAAGATACAAAAATTATCAAATTAGTAAAGCAACAAATGGTTTTAAACAAGTGGATAGAACTTGAGGAAGTAACAAGAATGGGATCTAAAGTTAATCAGAGCCCAAAAGAAAGAACCAAAAGGGGAGGTATGACAATACCAAATCAACAAAAAAATAACATCTAATACACCTATCCCACTTAGTAACATGACCACACATAGTTTTATGTTCCCTATCTTCTATAAGAACACAAAGGAGGCCAATGAAAAATTATTTATTTTGGGATCTTAGTAGAGAATTTAGATCTAGGGTCAATGGTGGCCATTTACAAAGCTATTCAACTTTGTGATAAAAATTAAGGATAACATACTAAAAAGGTACATTCAAAGGAGTGTCTTGTACATGGTAAACCATGTGATGATTGAAGGAAACTATTCCTAATTTTTTTCACTCTTCAATCATTCCCTTAGAGAGTGTAAGTAAGATGTGAGAGTTGTTACAAGGAAAAATGAGTTAGTAAAGGACTGGTTCTTCCCAACTTATAAGGATATAGTGGATATTTCCACAAGAATTGAATCCCAGTCATGATGATAGGAAAGATAGTTTTTAGATAAGAGTGAAATTGATAAGTTATAGCTAAAATTGAAACAACTAAATACTTGTGAAGGGAAACAATTAGGAAGCATTCCCTCCTATGAAAAGGAATAAAATATGGTGTACCCATTATCTTTTTTTATCGGTGATAATATTTTATTTTATTGATTCCAGGATTTATCCTGTCCCGAAATAGGGATGGTGACATGGGGTACCATCTCCCCATGGAAAGGACTCCAGAAGATAACAGATTTTCAGAACAAACACACTAAACCCCCAAGAATACAACAAACTTTTCAAATGCATCCTTTCCATTTGGTTCCTCCCTTGGTTCGGGACCAGAGGACCATGTCAAATGTTTATTTTTTCCCTTTCTTTTCTCTCTTCCCCTTCACAACTTTCAATCCTTCCTCCATCCTTGCAGCCTTCTTCTGCCATTCTAAAGATGTGTCGTGTTGTGACCCCGCCTCTTCAAGAGCCCCACATACAACTTGTCCACCTTGATCCTCTAGAGTGCCCTTCACCTTTTCCTTTCCATGGACTCTCGCCGACCCTGATTTCTCCCTACACTCCAGGGTTTTAGCATCCCCTTGACTTTGTTCAACCAAGGCTTCATCCACCTTCGCTGCATCAACACCTCTCATAGTAGGCCCCTCTATTATTCCTATCCCTCCCACTTGCTCTGAGGCCCCATTTGGCTGTTGTGGTTCTAAGTTACTCACAACCTGAGAATAACTCTTGCCTTGCCCTTCCTTTTGCTCACCTTGTTTCTCCACCACATAATGACAGTGCGACACATCCTTCCACCAAGTCGTTGGTTTGGGCACCCGGGGCTTTGTACATTGCGCAAACTTATGTTCAGTTTGGGAGCATCTTTTGCACCGAAAAGAAACACCTTCATAGTCCAGGGGCTGCTTCCAACATCCTTTGGAGGTGTTGATTAAAATCTCTTCTTGGGGAGTCTTTCTTACTTCCATTTCCACTAAAATCTGAGCGTATGTGGAGTGCATAAGATTTGAAGAATCATCATCTATCATCAAAAAATTCCCTAAGGAGTTTCCTATAGCCTCCAAACAAGAGTTGAACCATAGGTGAAGAGGAAAGTTTGGTAGTCTCACCCATAATGACACTTTCTCAAATTTCTCAGTGACAGGATTAAAAGTTGGGTGCCATGGTTTTAGAGATAGAGCAAACTTTTCTTCCCAATTCCAAAAATAATCACACAAAATTTTGTTTCTATCTTTCACAGATTCAAAAACAATAATAAAAAACCCTCTCGAGACTAGGTAGATTTGAATATACCCATCTACCATAGGTTCCCAATGTTCAGAGATCCATTTGTGGAGGTCACATAAACGGGGCCAAAAATCCTTGAAACGTCCAATCAATCCTAGTTCTGAGAAGACATTAACATTGTGGTTTACCTCGTTTTCAAGCTTGACCTGCAATGAAATCGATGCCGCAGGAGCCTTCCCCGTATTCCCCATCTAAGAACCGTCAGTGCCATCGTTTATGTGGATTTCCACCCCCCATTTCTCCTTTGCTTCCCCTGGGTTTGATTTCTTCCATCCAAAAGCTACTTTCTTTCCCTCTGAAGCTTTGCGCAACGACCGGGTTTCCTCTGACGCACCCAACCTTGCTGAAACCCTCGCATCTACTGCTAACGGCTCCATCCAAGGAGGAATTTTATATGCACCCCTTGTTACTTAGAATATGGTGTACCCATTGTTGTAATGAGGAGCATGTAAGAAATGAATACCCATTTATCAAATGCTCTAAGAGGGATATTGCATTGAGAGTGGATTTCAATGAAAGGCCTAGAGAGATAAAATCCATATATTGTGGATTGTGTGACGAGTGAGATCGACATGTAATAAATCAATGTCCCTATTCACTTTTCAATAAGCCCACAGAGGAATAATTTTATCAAAGAGGTATGAATGAGGTTCAAAAACTAAAGGATAGAGTCTTGAATAGCCCAACACATGGCTACTATGTATCTCAATGGAACCTCAATCCTAGATGAGCTAATTTAAGTGGTGACAGATCTAAACATTTGATCTGTCCCCATCATTAGGAATAAAATAGGAAAGGTGGAGGTTAGGGAGGATACCAAAATAATAAAAATAATGTTTAGAGGATATTATGTTAGGGGAAGAGGTCAAAGGTGGTCAAAATATGTGACATGCTATGACTATGGGAAGCATGGTTACTATGTAAATGAATCTAGACAAGAAAAGGAGAAAACTATTATATGTGGTTTTGTGGTGACAATTCCCATGGTAATTTTAACTATCTAAAGGTCACATAATTCTATAAAAATGAGCCAACACTAAGAACCAAGAGTGAAAACTTATCAAAGCCTAATGCACCTCATGGATTCAAAGCATTGATGAAAATTCTAAGAGGGAAGGGTTGAATACATGGAAGAACCAAAAGCCTAATGGAGAAAGTAATATGGAAATAGAAGAAACCTCTATAATAAAGGGAGAAAGGTTAGAAAAATAATATGGATAAGTGCATGGGAATGGTGAAGAACAAGGGGATCAAAATTTTCCACTTATTTTAAAAATCAACCTTATCGTTGAATCTACTTATAACAAGGAAGTATTTGTTTCTTAATTATTCATCACGTCTCATGTGATATGTTTAACTAAGTTGTTATCATCTCATGAAATAATAATTTTATGATTTTCATACTAGTGTTTGTTATGCCCCTAACCCTATAGTGTGTATTATGTTATGAGTAGTTGGCTTGTGGCTACCTTAAATCTTAAATAAGTTACATAATCATTGTTGTAATCATATATATGTATTTAGGTCATCCTAAGAGTTATAGTTAAGTATATAAGTTGGTCTGGGTGGCATCCAAGGCATAAGTATGGTATATATAGGAGGTATAGGTTAGTTATTATCATCATGTTTAGTATTGAGTTCTTATTGAAGGATGTTGGAGGTATCCCTATTGAAGTGGATTAGGAGGTTGCCCCCTTGAAGTGGTGTATTACTATCAAGTATTTGTAGCATATTTCATATTATATATTCTACTTTGAAAGTTATTTCATTACAAGTGGTATTAGAGCATGATCTTGACACCGTGAAGATGAGGCATTTTCTCAGTTTTAGAGATCATGTTGGGAAGTGCTTATCTCTCAGATTTTAGTAAAAAAAATTCTAATTTTAAAACGGCTTTTGAAGAACCTATCTAAGTAGATACAATCCATATTTTAGAGGAATTAGAGAAGAATTGAGAGATTTAATACAAAGTTAGGGTTCTTCCTAATTTATTTGGGAAGCAAATATATCCCAAATCTTGGTGAATCTATTCCTTATTTTTAGTGGGTTTTTAAAAAAAATGAGGTGCATATAGTAAAAAATTAAAATTAATTTAATCATAATAAAGTGATGTATTGAAAATTGGGGTTTCTAATAAATTTTCTCTCAACTAAAAATAACCTAGTTTATTGGATATTTTTTTGGGTAAGTGCATGCTAGGATTTGGTAAGTTATAGTAAAGATTTTAAAGTATTTGGACTTTAATAGTGTGATTTAGTGAAAAATTATTATTATGGATCTTTCTTATAACAAAAAGTAACAAAAAATAGAAGAAAAAGAACAAGAACAAGAACAAGAACAAAAGAAAGAAAAAGAACAAGAAAAAAATAGAATAGGAGAAAGAACATGGAAAATACCAATGGGTGATCCCACAATAGTGGGTTACTTTTTTACCAAACTTGACATTTAACTAAACTTTTTAAACTATCTTCACTTTCAAACACCTATAACTACTAAACCATGAGGAATTTAAAGATGATGCAAACTAGTGATTTATGACATTTTGTCTATAGATTCTAAATATATATTTTTTTAAAAAATTAGAATAAACTTGCATTTCTTTTTCCATCTCCTTCAAAAACTAGTTTTTAATAGTAAACACCATTTTTAAAGAGTGATGTTTCTGTATAACACATAACTTTTTTCTAGGAAGGATAAAATTCTAATTTTTTTGAATTTAGATTTGTAACTATGATATCTAGCTCCTTCATTTTGTTTCATAGTGATTTATTGAATTATTTTTTCTTAATTAAGTTTTGAAGTCAAACCAATTATAATTTAGACATAGGTTTATTGTATAACACATAATTTTTTTGTATGTATCGAAATTCAATTTTTTTTTGGTAATCTACTATTTTTTCACATGTGCAGAATAGAGAGCTTGATTTTTGATGAAAAACCTACATTCACAAGAAATAAAAAGTAAATATAATAATCAAATTAAATATATTTAAAATTATACTTTTTTGGAAGCTTATAATAAGGACTACATACTTTAAAAACATAAATTTTAAATGAATTCATTTGATCCCCCAAAAGGTAAATCAAATGTGGTTTTTTATCAACATTTTGATAGGTGTAAATGAGACTCCATTATAGGTATGGTTTAAAACTAGTGGGGTTCTATCAAGGGGGTTTGATATAAGGGGATTTATCAAACCCTCTTCAATTAAAATCCTTTAAATGGAACCTTTTTAAGGCTTAAATCATTATATTTTCTAAAAATATGCGATTTCAACAAAAATCAAGATGTCTCTAAAAGTGTAACCCATTATTGTGGCAACAGTTCAATAAGAAGAACAAAAGAATAAGAAACAAAAGAAGAAGCGAAAGTAGAAAAATGAGATGAAAAAAAACAAAAAGAAAAATTTAGCATTGGGGACAATGATTTTGTAAAGAGGGGAGAAATATTATTCCTCTAACCCTACAATGTGTATTATATTGTGAGTAGTTGTCTTGTGGCTACCTTAACTCTTAAATAAGTTAACTAATCATTGTTATAATCTTATACATGTATTTAGGTCACCCTACAAGTTATACTTAATTATCTAAGTCAATTAGGTGGTATCTAAGACATAAGTATGGTATATATAGGAGGTATAGGTTAGTTATTGTCATCATATTGAGTATTGATTTCTTATTGAAGAATATTGGAGACCTATCCCTATTGAAGTGGATTAGGAGGTTGCACCCTCGAAGTGGCATATTATTATCAAGTATTTATAGCATATTTCATATTATATCTTCTATTGTGTAAGTTATTTCATTACAGTGTTTTTCACAAAATCTTCTTATGTATATTTTTATAGTACAAATTCCTAGAATATGCCAAAATTTGTAACCATAATAGTTTAGATAACACTTTTGGTGACACGTAGAATTTTTGATATAATTTATGCAAAAAATAGAAGAATCTAATTCTTTTAAAATGATAAAAAGTTATACAAACAAGCCTGTGTTGATAAACATTGTTTGAAGCACAGGTAATTTTTCTATTATAAGGCCATGTGATTTATGAATAGTATGTGCACATGCTATTTGGAAAGGGAATTTCCACCAAATTATAAATACTTGTCTTATTTTAATTTTCCTTATCACTTATGTGTTATGATTCTGTAGTGGAGAGATGCAATGTGTATAACTCAATTTTTTTGATAATGAGATTTCCAATTTAAATAAATGTTGAATTGAACCCAAAAAACACCTCTTGGTTCAATTATAAAAAGTTTGACTATATAATTTGCACCATTGATCAAACCATCATGCGTATCAAAATTTCCAATAATTAGCCTAATCAAAATATATTACTTTATCATAATAATAGTTGATGATATTGATCCATCTACCTTGACAAGCCCATCATCAACAATCATAACTTTTTTGTCAATTTCATTCAATATGCAACTCTCCCTTGGAAAAGGGACACAATTTTCATTGTAAAAATTAACATCTAAGTTTCTATGAAACATGTATGGAAAAGTCAGATCATTGGGTGTAAGTCTATATTAATTTGTGTTTAAGTATAAAATATCTTACTCAATTTATTGATACGTCCTAATATGATTTAGAATCTAAATAAAATGGTGATTTATTTATGTCATTGCTACAGATAGCTGAAAATAATTTATATTGTCTACCCAAGATGTGTATAGAATTGGCTCACTATGTATAATTGATTGGTCAAATATCTAATATCAAGGATAGGTTGAGCTTGGTACATTTCACCATAAAAAATATATCTAAATTTCCAAATGAATTTGTATGAGTGTGCTTGACTTGACAAATTTTTCTATTTATATTGTATAACATTTAAGAGACAACCAAAGATACCTCATAAAAAATAAAAATTTAGAGGATATCATATTATTTGCTCAAGATATTCACCATATTTTAGTTCAAAGGAAGCATTCTTGAAGATTTACAAGGTAGTTGGAAAATGAAATATTGTAGAATAGTTTGTATTATATGTATCTTTTACAATGGATGTAATAATGATGCTTTTTAAATTGAATGAACTATCTAGTTATTTGTTGTAGAATCACACCATTTCATAAATCACCTTTAGTATAATTTTTCAACTATTCCATCTCCATCTATGAGAAATTTAGTGTATGAAAAATGTGTTGCAAGTATGAGTAGATTGGTGTTGTCATTGATGTCAACAAGCTTGTATTGTCATTGGTTTCAACTGTAGAAGGAGTTTTTTGTAATTGGTATTGAGTTGGTGTTGATGCTTTGATTGGTTGCATTATGTTGTCATTAGTAAGCTACCAATGTCAACCTCTAGTGTTGCTTTGATAAGCTTCTATTTATAGATGTATGGTTGAGTTGTTATGTTGCAGTTGGCTTGGTGGTGATGAGGAAGTACTGAAGATGTTGATGATGAGTTTTTGGTGCTTGGCTTCCAAGTGATTTTGAGAAAATTGAATAAAAAGATTAAACCATGTGTTCTATGTTGAAGAGTAGTGTTCTAGTTTTGCTTTGCAGTTCTTCTAGGTTGAGGACATGCTTGTGTGGTTTGGATATGTTGATCAGAGGTGTTTAAAGGTGTTGCATACAAAATTTGGTGTGCTGGATCACTATACAAAGGAAGTTGTTTTCACTAGTGTGTGAACAATATATTGTAGCTCGGTGTTTGGGAGAAATGTTCTTGCTTTGTTGGAAATTTTTGCCTCATCTTCCTAGCTTGGACTTCTATTTTTCCTTCGAGCCCTATTTTTGGCCTTTACCGCCATTACGCTGCAAGCTTTCCTTGGTGGTGCGGTTGTGGTGCTTATCGCTTTACCACAGTCCACCTTGCTTGGTTTGGCGGTTGGGCAGTGTTACCGCCTTACCATGATGGTGTTCTTCTTGATTGGCGATGGCACGATGAGTGGCGAAAGTTGGCGTGGTGATTACCGCCATACTGTAGGGGTTGCTTAGAGGTGGTGAGGTAGTGTGGTTGGCGGCGTGTTGGCAGAGCAAGGCTTTACCGCCTTACTGCAGGAGTTGCTCATTGGTGGTGCAGTATCAGCTGGCGGTTGAAGGGTGGTAGTCTGGTGATGGTTACCACTTTACCGCGGTCAGTGCTCGAGGAAGTCGTAGTGGCTGCGGTGGATGGCTAGCGATCGGCGAATGCGGTTACCGCCTTACCATGGGCGATAAGGATACTCACTGTGGTGCCACGGTAAGATCGTTGGTGGTCTACCTGGCAGTCACCACCCTACCTCGGGGTGGCCTGGCGGCCCTTGCGGTAGCATGGTTGACCGTTAGCGGTCTGGGCTGGCGATATCACCGCCACACCGTGGACAGGTCAGTTAGACTCGATGATAGCGCGAGGTATCTTCGGTAGAGCTTGATGGAGTCTGAGTGAGCTCGGGTGGGCTCACCGCATTACCGTGGCCGAGTTGACTGAGCTTGGCGGTAACACGGTTGGAGGCTGAAGGGTCGTCATAGGCTCACCGCCATACCGTGAAGGGTGTTTGGACTCGGAGCAGTAGCGCGGTGGAAGGCAGAGGTGAGCTCGGAGCTCGACCGTCTAGGCTTGACCGAGTTTGACCAGAGGTCAAAGACAGGGAACGAACAGAAATGCGACACATGGCTTAGGGTCAAGATGTTGATTGGCTAGGTGCCAAAATAGTGTTTGAAAATTATTGTAGGCCGAGTTTTCAGCTGAAGACAGGACCTGATTTGGGCAAGGTATTGAATGCCTGGGTGGCCCGATGCAAGAAGATCTGTCAGTGATATCCTGATGACCGTTGATTGTTGAGTCAAGACAAGATAGGTTGGCGCATGGAAAATAGATTAAGCAATCTCGCATGCACGACAGAAGAGAAGGAGAGCGATTAGAGAGAGAGATAGAGAGAGTGTTTGAACAGTCCTGATTGTGAACAATTTGTCTCTCAGTTCTACGGAGATGTGAACCTGTGGAGGCCGTGTGGCTGGGCTGGCCATCAGGCTGGCTATGACAGTCATTTGTGAGGAGTTGAAGGGAATCTACATGACATGTCATTGAGGACATTGTAATCATGTGAAGTTTTTGTTTTGTGTTGCCTGTATATTTCTCTAGATGAACAAGATGTGACTCTTGTATAGGCTATGAGCTTGAGATTGTATTGTAACTATTTTCTGTTGCTGAATAATACAATGGCTCAATCTTTTGGAGTGTGGGGTTTTTTACCTGAAAAGGTTTTCCCCATGTATATCTATGTGTCTACATGTTTGTCTTTCATGTTGTTTGATTCTGCTATCTTGAATTTGTGCTTGTGTTGAAGCTGTTTTATGTTAAGCATTTACTTCTCTTAGAGAATCAATGGGGGATCAATTGTGCCTGCTTCTGCTTTATGGCATAGTTGTTTGTGTCTTTCAAGTGATAAAAATGAAAATCACCTAGGCACTGTTGTCTTAGACATGTTCTATGATGACAGAACTGAACTCTGTATCCCCAACATGCTCCACATTTCTTTGCAGAGTGGTTTTAGGTCTTGTAGATCTGGAAGGGTGTTGATAGTGTGTGTATCTTTCTTCAAACATGTTCATGGTTTGGTTCTTTGAAATTCATATTCTTGAGTTATAGTGTGTGATAGAGTTGTTTGAGCGTACAAGGTGTGTACATTCTTCAAGTGAAAGTTGTTGTGAAGGAACTTGTTGGATTTCAAGGTGTTTTTGGAATATTCTAGATCATGTTGAGGAAGCGTGTAATTAAGTGTAAATGGTGTTAACATAGCTTCAACTGACCTTGGATGTTTACACTAGCAAAGTTGCTTTGATATTTGTGGAAGCATGGTATGGTGTTTATGAGTGGATTTAGGTCCTAACTATGATATGTTGTGGTCCGCCTTCATTCCTTCCCACTACGGGAATGTCTTGGTGCTAACCTAATTTGAATTTGCATGGTTTAGGTGCATAGCCAACCTTGAAGAATTCTTTCAAGGTTGAAGATGATATAAATATTAGTTGAGTTGTTGAGGGATGTGAAGATAGATGAGCATGATGCGAGATGTGAATTACAAAGCTATCGAGTACAAATTTGTGAAGTGTAGTGTGAGATTTCATGTGTTAGATTACTGAATGCAATGAGTAGAAGGTGTCTACAATTCTTTAGAAAGACTGTGAAAGTGTTGGTGATGTTGTGGTGGAATTTTCTGTTGCTTTGAGATAGATTTATCATTGTAACACTCTTCTCTATCTTCTTTTCTTTATGGCAGTGAGCCTTTGCTAGTGAGACTTTCTTTCTTTGGGCAGTGAGCCATATTGTATTTGGTGTTGATATTACTTTATATTATGATTTAATCCTCACCATGGTTTTTCCCATCTTGGGTTTTCCATGTAAATTTGGTGTCTCTTTGTGCATGGTGTTGATATGATTCAGTTTCTATTGCTTTCTTTCATGATAAATCATTCTAACAGATTAGGGGTTAATTGGATTAATGTGGACATGAAATTTTGTGAGGGTTTTAAAGTTTTAAGGTACGACTGATTCACCCCCCTCTTATTTTTCTTATGCATTCAACAAGAGCAAGGTTCCTCGGAAGAAAGCTTAATTGCTTGAGGTAGACCTGGGATGTCATAGAAGAAAGATATTCCTATATTTGATGGATTAGATTATGCATTCTAGAAGACAAGGATGAAGGTTTTTTGGTTTCTCTTAGA
Organism: Sequoiadendron giganteum; assembly: GCA_007115665.2. Classification (NCBI taxonomy): domain Eukaryota; kingdom Viridiplantae; phylum Streptophyta; class Pinopsida; order Cupressales; family Cupressaceae; genus Sequoiadendron; species Sequoiadendron giganteum. Next base: position 475,443,448 of record CM021109.1, read on the forward strand.
TTTGAAATATGGAGGTCCAGGTTGAAAGAGGATATATTTCTCCTACAAATCCAGTCCAAGCACTGATGCTGGGAGCAAGGCCTATGAAAACAATGGTAAAGCAAGGTATGCTCTCTTAAGTGGTCTTGCTAATTTTGAATTGGTGAAAGTTATGAATTTGAAAACTGCTAGAGAAATCTAGGTAAAGTTAGAAAGCATTTATGAAGGAGATGAGAAGATCAAGTAGGCTAAGATGCAGAAATTGAAGATCATGTTTGAGACCCTACGAATGTTAGAAGATGAAACTATCACAAGCTACTTGTAGAAGGTGGATGAAGTTTTCAATGACATTAGAGGTCTTGGTGGAGAATTGGAAGAAGAAGAAGTGGTAAAGAAGGTACTTAGAACTCTTCCTAAAGCTTATAGTCATAAAGTTTCTACTATTCAAGAATTAAAAAAATTGAATCAATATACCAGAGATTAGTTGTATGGTTCTTTAACTTTTTTTGAAATGATAGAATTTGGTACAAGTAGTGCAATATTTGAGATTACTTTTAAGGTTGGTAAATCAGAGAAGACTGTGGAATTAGATCAGGAGGATCTTGATGATGTGGAAGCTAAATTTGTAAGAAGAATGAAAAAGGGTACTAGAAAATATGGTGGTAAGTTTCCTTTCAAATGTTTCAATTGTAGAAAGATAGGTCATTATGCTTCTAGATGTCCAAAAAGAGCTTTGAATAACAAAAATAGGGAGAACAAGGGTAAGATGATTAAGAAAAGTTATTATGTTAGAGAAGATGCAAGTATTTCTGATGATGAATCTGATTATGGAGATGATGATGATGGTGAATGCTTTTTCATGGCTTTACAAGATGAATCTATTTCTGCTAGCTCTGAGAGATGTGTGAAGGAGAGGGCTCTGAAAGAAAGTGCTAAAATTGAAGGCACTTTGGTGTCTGATTTTCATGCTAGATAGGAGAATAACTATTGGATCATTGACAGTGGATGCTCTAATCATATGACCAGTGACAAGATTAAGTTTGTTAAACTTGAAATATATGGAGGACTAGTTAGATTTGGTGATGATACATTTGCTAAAATATGTGGAAAATGTTCAATCAGTTTTTATGGAAAGCATAATATTGATGATGTTTACTATGTTAATAGATTAAGGCATAACCTTTTGAGTGTTGGAAAAATGTATATCAAGGGATATAATCTTATGTTTCAGGATGATGGTTGTGAGATTAGAAGAGGCTCTGGAACTGTGACTGCTTCTAGAAGAAGGATAAATGGAAATGTCTATCAGCTCAAAGGTGCTGATGGTTATTGTTTCAAACTCATTAGTAAAGTATCTTCAAGTATTTGTAGATTTTGAGGAGATGTTACCAACTATGACATCTATTTTAATTTCATGTTGGGTGTCTAAGTATCCCTATCTTTCAAAGCATTCCTTTCAAGTGTAATTTTATCTTAGAATTCATTTGAAGAGAGTACAATATTTGGTTAGACAATCAAAGACACTAACATGTCTTTAGTAACCAAAGGAGGGATAAAATATTGTATTCTTTCCTTAACCCCAAGTTTAGGAGGAGGAGTAAGGATGTTTATGATATCATCTTTGAAGGGGTAGCTCTCTAAAAGATCCCCCCATAGGGTTCACAAGATCTTTGATTTTTTGTTAGCCCTTGATTGAGGCTTTGTAGTTAGAGATTAGATGGCCAAATTTGGAACATTTTTTATAAAATACTATAACATTCTCATATCAGATTTGTTGGGACCATTTTCCATATTTAGATTTCAATATAATAAAGTTGGGAAGAGTCTTATTTACATCAATATTGACACAAAAGTGGGCAAAGACTAGTCTGGATTGTTGGAAATTGGAAGGTTTTCATTGATGTCAACGATGGAATTTGGAAGAGTGTCATTGATGTACATTACTTGTATAGTCCAGTAGTTGCTCTAGCAATGGAAGACTGTTGATCCAATATTTTGGTCTAGATTACCTTATTTTGTAAGATTCACTTAGAAGTTGATAATATATTTTATCTCGATATCATTTGCATCCACCGACAAGATTTCTGTTGACTTGGTCATATGGTTGGAAAGATACAATTACTAGTAGTTTGGAAAATAGTGTTCTACTCTGAGAACTACAGTAAGTTTTTGTATACTGCATTCATGAGAGAGATTCCACATTTTCTCATGATTAATTATTTTATCTTGCAGATTTGAAGGTAAGTTATTCAGTGTTGTTTAAAGGAGAATTCAATGTGTTAACAAGTTTTTTTTGTTACATCTTCAATGGAATGCATATATGTTTGAGTTTTTGATGTTTTAGGTCTAACTTTGGCCAACCTAATTATGAATTGGAGTTAAGGAGTTTTGATATGCGTTGCAAATTTTATATGGATCTATCTTAGGTCCATGCCGACTAATACCATATAGTACACACGAAGATGAATATATTTTTGAGGATAATGTCGATAGAGTTGGTTTTGATTTAAAATAGGGTTTCTCTAATTAGGCCAACCTAATTAGTGAATGGAAATGTATATGATATAAATAAGACATTTTTTTGTGTGGTGTAGAAGAAGTAAGAGAGTGTGAGTGATATGAGCGAAGATGAGATGAAAGTTAGAAAGTGTGAATATGTGGAATTATATGTATGAGCAGACAAGAACAATTGAGTATATTGTACAAAGAAGATTTATGTATCTAGTACTTCACTGAAACTGAACTCCAGCACAACAAAGGTGCATTATATCTCAGTTCATCTCTTTGAAGTGAGCCTAATTTGTTTTGTAAATTACTTTAGGTTGTGAGCCTTCAAAGACAGTGTGTCTTGGTAGTGAGCCATTGTAATATTCTATATCTGGATATATTATATTGTGAGCTAACCCTCACCATGGTTTTTCCCATTTTGGGGTTTCCATGTAAAAAACCTGGTGTTCATGTGTATTGTCATCTTGTCTTGATTCCATGCTTTCACTTATTGTTACAATTAGAATTTTTCTATTACTTGGATGGATATTAAGTAAATGGTTTAATGGAATACTGATTCACCCCCCCTCTAAGTATTTCAAGCATTCAACATGGATATCTTTTTTGTGATGATACATGTTCTTATGAAGTGGATAAACAAGTTACCAATCTATTGGAATACCATCTCATCCTAGTATTCAAGTGACAACCTTGGAAAATGAACCTAAATAGGAGTGGATTTGTTAAGATCTACAGCAAGGTCAAACCCTAGCTTCCACTAACAAAGAGAGAGGTTATGTTTTCTATACAACCAAGGGCCCAATGAGAGGTTCAGAAGAAGATACTCTATGGAAGTAAAATTGAAGAGGAATAATCCTCCAACCATGGCATTGATCTCAACACTACCTTTTAAATGCCATTTGGCATTAGTCCAATGGTAGACCATATCAATGGATGGGTGGAATGATTTTTTTCCCACCAAAGAGTTCTCCATTGAAGAAACAATCCTTTCAATGGTGGAGTTCAACAAAGAAATTTATATTCCAGTCAGATTTCGATAGAATAGGTAGACAGTTTCGCTACTCAATAGAAAGAAAGGAATCTTTATGTGAATCGATGAGCACATTTTTCCAACCCTTTGGCCTCGAGATGACAAGAATCTTGGGTACCACACAAGACCCTTCGAGGATGGAGGGTCCCTCGAGGATAGTGGGGTGCATGTGCTAGAAGAACAATAGAGTCCGATGGGGACAAAGGAGGAGGGCCATGAGGTACCCCTAAGGAATCAACCACCATGAACACAAAGAAATCAAAATTTGTAGATCAGGAAGAACCAAAAGTTTTATGATATTGTAGTTGTATGACTTTGTTGTTCCAAACCTTGTTCTAGTTAAATATAAACTCCTTTGTGATCCAAATGTTGGTGCCACAAAATATATTCATTTTAATTCTAGTTACATTGGTAGAATTAAAAAAGTGGAGGCATTCAACCTAAACAAGGTCTCAATCTGATATTCTCTAGCAACCACTAATTTTCCTCTTACCAACCTACAATCAAACTTCCCAAATGTCACATGCACACTAGAATCATTTAGCTTGCATATGAAAAGTATCTTTCTTGTAAGTCTTAAAATATGCAAAATATGATTGAGGGTTTTATAATTGTACCTTTTATTTACTAATAATCTGCTTGGTATTGAATAGTCTCCAAGGAAAACCTCTCCTCCATCATAATATGCATATGTAGAAAATCACTCCTTGTGAATATTCATATATGGTAGGAGCAACTTGAATAAATAAGATAAGAATGATCACTAATAGTGTTATTATAAATAAACAATCCATCATTATCACCATCATTGAAATAATTTTTGTGGAGGAATTTAAAACATTTTTCTTTTTATATATTCCTTCTTTACATTTCCTCTCTTTCCATAGTTCTAAAACTTTAGTTTTCTTTTCCCTAGGGTTTCATGCCATTCTTTAGAGTTTGATCTATCTTTCTTCTTATATACCCTTTAGGCCCTCCTTTTATTTGGACTTTCCCTATACATGCAAATCATATTTTGAACCTTCATTCATGGATTTCCTTCTCATCTTCTCTAAAATAAAAGTAGCAATAAAATTTTCTATTTTTATCTCTACACCATTACCATTATTGGAAAAAATTATATTTTTGAAGGTATTAGGTATAGATAAATGTAATAATACATACATATTCTCTTCTTCCAACTTAACATCTATAGTTCAACAATCTAACTTAAAATCAAATTAAACACTTTTAAATGGTCTAATAGAATAACCATCATTCATTTTAATGAATACAACCATTCTTTTAGATATACCTTGTTAGTAACATTTTTGTTTTGATAGCTATTACCTATCCTCTTCCACAACTTGAATGTAGAGGTCTCCTTAGAAACATTGACTAAGAAAAAAAAACAAGGCACAACCAAATGTTTCCTCATTCCTTCTTGTATAGTTTCAACCAATCTTCATTATACACATCTAATAACTTTTTTTCTTTTAAAATAGGCAACCATTGATCTTTTTTCCTCGAGTAGATTTTCTATCTTCGGCTTCCACATATCATGATCAATACCATTGAATTTTTCAATATCCATGTACAAGAAGTAGAAAGTATAGTTTCCAATCCTTTCCACAAATCTTAAAAAATACATAATACAAAATCTCCCCTATAACCAAAAATGCTCAACACTTAATAGAAAGTGATCCATCTCTATACAAATTAGTATCTCTAATATATCAAATGTTGATAAAAAAGGTGAAACTACTACAATAAATATCTTACAAGTGTATGCAAATATAGAATATAATTTTTTAATCTATGGATCTTAGCATACAATGATTATGTGCTTGCATAAAATTAACAATAAGAATGAAATAAAAAAACTATATGAACATAGAATTTATGTGATGAAACCCTCTTGGAAAAAAGTACATGAGGAAGAGGACACATATGTATTGATATTAAACAAGGGATAAATACAACATAGAAAAAATCTCTTCACTCTAACAACATTGTAATAGCACCTATATATCTCTAAAATAAACTTATGAAACTACTATTTCATGCTTCCAATTTAATGATAAATAGGAGAGGAATGCCACAATGGTTTTTTAAAATAATGTACCATCAAAATATAGTAAAATATAAAAAATTCCACATCAAAAATAAAGAGGGTCTTCCTAAAATAGTAAATGTAACTCACAATGAGCTATGCACAACAAAAATAACCTTCGTACTAGTAATAGACAACATAATTAAAGTGTAACTCTTCCATAACATACCATATCCCAAGTTACGTGTTCAAAATTATATGGGACTCACAACATGTAAGATGCTCCACTACTCAATTCTCATACCCAAGTTGAGAAATTTTCTAAAAATATTTTCTAACGATCACTGCTAACCTTGCCTCCTTCATTAATACATATAACAACTAATACCAAGATTCCTAGGGAATATTAATTATAAAGTATTTTTATTATACTCTAGGTGTCAAGGACACTTTCCAAGAGTATTGGAGATGCATAAAATATACACATGATTATAAGAAACATGACACATTAATACCAATATAATCTACATCACCATTAGATACAATTATAATAAAATCAAAATACAATGACATGGTTAAAAAATTTCATATTCAATTATATTTACTCTAGAACTAAGATTAAGACCTATTTACAACAAGCTAAAATTTAGTGCCTTGGGGGAATGCAACAAAAAATGAATCCTTTACTTTGTAATTTAAGATTAAGTATAAAAAGTGTTGTATAGTGGCAAGCACCTACAAAGGGAATGCAACAAAAAAAATTAATCCTTTAATTTGCAATATATGATTAAGTACGGCAAGCACCTACCTTATTTTTTCAATTACAAAGAAGAGACTATTTATCTTTTTTTTTTTGGCAAATTGCCACTAGTGAGGGTGGCACTCTTTCATTAATTGGGAGAAGAGACTAGTTATCAATGAGCAAGTTCTCTTTGAATTAATTGCCTTTGATTATTTGGTGTTGTACTTTATTCTAATTTTTTTTGAATTATTTGATAATGAAATGGTACTATTTGATAATTTTTTTGAATTGAAATGTCAATGAAAAATGTAGAGATTTTTTCATATTGTTGTTATAGATAGGAAGTGTTGTTTGATTTTACTAAGTGAAAACTAAGTTAATAAATATACATGATTTGTATCATAAAAAATGGGAATCAACATTTATATTATTTTAATCATAAAGGGTAGGATGTTTTGATGATAAGAAGAAGACGTGAATTTTTAATGGGTTGAAGACACTGCAAAGAAATGAAAAATAATTATTATTTCAAATCATATGTTGTTTGTAATTTGTAAGAAATGTTTATAAAAAAAGCAACTATTGTACCTTTTAGTTTGTTTTTATGTAAAATTGATGTTTGTATCATCAACATCATAGGTCAAATTATTCTAATTTTTTTATAAAAAGTCACTTGGTACACATTTCAAATTCCTATAACATGTATATGGTTATGGACTTGTTTTCTATACACTCTTCATATTATACCTGTGTTGGTGTGTGGAGGATATTGTGTAATATATTTAAAAAAATAAATGTGAATACTATGTTGTTTAGTGTCTTTAATTTGTGTAAGATGGTTTGTATAAGTGCTTGTACTAATTTATTACATAAAAAATATTATACTAGATCAAGGGAGAATACACCTTGCCTTGGAATCTCCTCAAAGCTATTTGAAAACATCATTGATTTATTTTTAAATACTAAAAAGGGGAAAAAAAATTATGATAAAGTTTAATAGGTCAATTTCGTGCATAGAAGGTTAGTTTTGTGCTATGCAATCAACCTAAAGTGATTCACACTACAATTTCTCCCTAGATTGAATGATAATTTAGTTTTCTATATGTTAGAACACCATGAATCAAGATATAATATCATACCATTCTATCAAATCATAGAGTAGTAGTGTGCGATCTAATACCATCAAACCACACAAAAATAAATAATTCTAAATAATCCATCATTATTATTTCAAAAATATACATATCTATTTACACTTTATTATCTCAAGTCATATATTTAGAGGTTAAATCTACTTATTGCTTTATTTATTACACTAATAAGTGTTCCCTTGGCAACAACTACTAGACAAAATACATGCATTGATGGCATAGATTAGAAGGATTACTATCAAACAAATCATAATCATAAAATTTATAATAAATCAATGACTAAGATGTGAAACCTTTTCATGCTACACAAGAAATCCATATTTGTGATATATGAAAACATCTTAACCTTACATTTATTATAGTTTCTAAAATAATATTTTTTTAAATAATCATACATGATGGGGAACCAATAAGATTTTTAGCTTACATCTATCTCTCCATTCAATTTAAATTTATTTAGATAGAAGCTAAAATTCTATTTTGTCTTCATATAAATAAACTCATTTCTTTTAGCTAATTTATTATATTTTATCATCATCGAGAAAATATGTGAATTAAGTGTACTTTCTACTTTTGAGTTAGTATATGATGTCAAAATATATTAGTGTTTGTACTCTACAAGATTCTATATGATATTTCTAAACTTACTCATGATTATAGTATTTAGAAAAACACATAATAAATGAGAAAAAACCATTTGAATAAATATGGGTTTTTATGTAAATTTTATAATTCTTCTATTTAGATTTTACTTCATAGATTATTTTTTGGGTTCAATTTTTTGTTTGTTTGATCCTTTGTACATTTTTTAAATGTGTTTGAATCAAAATATATTAAACAAACATTGTTCTAAACCTATGATCCCTTAAAAAAATGTGTTATAGAAATAAACATTTTCTTTCTTTCTATTTTATCATGTTAGGCATGTGTAAGAGTATATAATATAAGCATCCTACAACTATAATTCCTTCATAAGTATAAGAGTGATTATATTATTTTAACCATAGAGCCCAGTCTATTCATTGAGTCATTATACAATGATAACATTATAAGTAGGCAATGTATAATTTTTCTTACTAAATCATAGAGAGAGCATATAGCCTATCCATTCAATTGTTATACAATTTTATTTTTTAAGGGTATAGCATATAGTTTTATCTTGTGCTAATTATTCCATCTATCAAGGATTATGTGTGCATGCTCAAAATGGTTATTAAATATATTTTCTATTTTTTTGAGAAAAAATTGTTGGAAGCCATCATGAAGTCTTATAATTTATAATTTTTTGAGGAAAATTTGCATGATTTTATTTTTATAGAAAATAAATTATATAATTTTATGTTTGATTTTATAGTAGTTGGCATCTTTGATTTGATTCATTTATAAGAAATATTTTTATCAAATTCTATAAATTCTAATGATGCCTTTACCACATTTGATTCCAATGGAGATCTACTTAAATCAAAGAGGAAACATATGCCCTCACTTCCAACCACTTCAATTTCATGGATGGTAGAGGTAAATTGCTTCCTATACCATACCACAAGGCATACACATTATTTCTACATACTGTTATGTATTTTTATATTATTTAATTGATCATATGGTTGCATATCTTCCTTTGTAGCTTCTCATCCTACACCAGAGATGAGAAGACTATCTTGGAGATAAATTGGATGGTTAAAAATCCTCTCATTGCGATGAAGTCTTTTATTTTACCAAGGAAGGAGATCCTCCTTAGTTTTCTCTCTTTCTTTCTTTATTGTCTTTGTGAGAATGAGTTTTTTTAATGCTTTGGTGAAAGGATTTTGTGTAGGTGAAATGCAAGTCTGACAATGTGAGGACAATGCTTAGTAGAGATGTTTTTAGCTTGTGTATTGAGCTTAGCTTTAATTAGGTTTTCTTGATGTATATGATTATCGTGTTCAAAAAGATCTCCTCAATGACATTAACCTTCCTCATGTGAGAGGATCACATAAAAGATGAGATAACCACAACACCCTCCCTTACTACCCAATGCTAAAATAATGACACACTTTCTTATAATTTTTCTAATTTGTGTGTAGTCTAACAATTGCTTGGTTGTGAGAATATTTGCCAATAATTTGACTAATGTTATATTAATTTCATTCTCTATTTTAATATTCTTTGATGTTGTGCTAATTTTATTCTCAACTTTAAATAAATTCTTTAAAATTATTGAACAAGATTATTTTAATTTCTATTATCAATTTATGAACTCAAGATTAAAATACTTTTTTGGGGATATTTATATATTTCATATTATTGTGTCAATCACAATACAAACATAGTCGACTATGTAGAGAGGTTTTTTTGCACAAGATGTTCAATCTCTATGCTCTATTTAAACATCAATAGTTAAATAGTCAACAACAATTTTACGTTCATCTCTACAAAAAAATGGCAATTAATGAAGTGCATTTTTTTCCTAAATATTGAATGAAATTGCATTCACTAAAGGAGCTCAAATTATTGAACAATATGTAAAGGTGTAGATTCATTCTGAAGAGCTTGTAGTATATGTACATCATCACGTACAAAGTCATTCAAGCCATTTAGACATTTTTACATAGAATCATATTTGTTTCTACAAGTAATTATAGGTACATTTTAATGAGAATATTGGATAGGCTAACATTCAAACTTAGAATCTACTTGTGGTTAATGAGATTTTCCACCACTCCACCTCTAACCCTATAATGACATAAACTTTAAAATTTTATCAAGAAGTGTATTTCAATTCCTACACACCTTCTAAGATACATTCATGTTAAGATCAGCTATGATACCAATGCCAAAACTTCATACATAATATATTTGCGACAATATAGGATTTCAACTATTTGACTACTTCACAATAAAAATGTATTTTTACTAATTTATGTCCTATAAATAATAGATATAGTTAAATAATATAATTTGATTTAAATTCCATTATAAGTTGAAATATTGGTTCTATACAATGACAATGCTATTGTAAACACAAGACCAATTTAAATTCGCTGTGTAACGAAAAATGAATGAATGAATGAATATATGCTTTTAATTCAGTCCACTAGACCAACCAGTCTATAAGACCCAAGAAGTGAAACTGAAACTGCCTTCACAACTACAATTCTTAGCTATATTCCTTCATATGTTGCCCTGTCACTCTACGCACGTGATGCGTAATTTAAGGTGTTTTCGCCATGCAAATGAACAGATAACGTGTAAGTAGATGCGCCTTATGCGGATAAAATGATGACTTTGAGGGTCGAGATTTCCTAACGTGTAAGGGAAGATTTATTCGGTGGCATTGAAGTGACTTAAATCCGTGACTCACGATAAGTTCCTGTTAATGTTTGGTTGAAAATCACGTTGTCATATTCACACATGTAGACAAAGCTTTAGGGTTGCATCGTTTCATATTGATTGATTTATTGTAATTGACATTTGCATTTTAATAATTTAAATAGGGGGGAGGGGAATAGTTGTTATTATGTTTGTGATTATAATATTTGGTTTTATTATATATTTATACTATGTATTGTAAATAAATAGTTTATATGTAAATAGAAAAATATTTAAATGTTGGTTAAAATAGACTCATTTTTAGATTACATGAGAATCTATGAATGTTATATTAAAAAAATATAAATATATTCATGAAGAAGTGAAATAAATATTTTTTTTGTCTAACTTTATTGACAAAGGTGGTGCCTAACTCTTTATTCTAGTGGGAAATTGGTTGACTAGAAATACCTAATTGATTAAAGTCCAAAATCCTTATCTTTGTGATCTTTGAAAAAGTGTTTTGTAATTTCAAATGATGAATTTTAATTTTGGGTTAGCTATACAAGGTTCAAATGCTTGCACTTGGCATATTTCATTTATTCAAGTTTGAATGTACTCAAGGATGTCATACTTAATCAAGCATAGAGAAAGATTATTGCATTCAAAGTGACAAATACTCTAATAATAGGTATGTGTGTGCTTCTTGCAAACAAATCAAAACGAATTATCAAGAAACTTAAGTTTTTCATGGTCCTATTTGGGGTCTATCTAAAACGAAAGATTCACTTTACAACTCTTCTAAATGGTTGTAATCCCTTTTTTGGGGTAAACCTTTGATTTTGTATACATATATGAAGTCCTTGAACTTCTATTTATGTTTTTAGCTATGACATGAATAAATTTGAACCATGTTTTCCTTTAAGATTCTAGTTCATAAAACAATCTTTTATGCTTTCAATATTTTAATGTCAACAACACTATAAAATTACAAGTTACAAGTCAAATGTGCATTCACAAGGAAACTGTTAGATAGAAGCATTGGAGTATTTTTTGTTGATCAATACCACCATTACAAGGTAACTTCAACTCACTTACTATTTGAATTAGTTGATATCTAGATCAACATAATACATATTGTAAATTATGTATAAATTATATGCTATCATGTTTAATTTGAGAAACCTCATAATCCCTTTCTAATATACATCTTTTAGGAGGATCTTCATCTTATATATGAGATCATGGGGCTATATGAATATAAATTTTCCATCTCATGGTCTCGAGTTATACCTAATACTTAGAAAAACAAAATCTCATGGCGATGACAATGATAATAGTAACAACTCGTGTGTGGTGGCTTATTTCTTTGTATTGTATTTGTTGGTGTATATTTAAAGTATTTTATTTATTTTATTTTGTTGGTGTATAAACATAAAAATGAATTCACCACGACTACAATGAATTGGATGAATCACGTATCCTTTATGGTACAATGAATCACAACCCTAATACATTGCTAATAAACTTACATATTCAATGCATCACCCAAAGGTGGTGAAGAGGAGTAAAACATGAATTGTCACCCCAACAATATTCTTCTCTTTGAATATTGTGTAGAAATTATTGAAAATTTGGACAATTAAGGGTACATGGAAAATTGAATAAGAATAATTAGATTTTGACCACCACTAATTGATACCTTTTGTTTTCTACATTTTTCTTAAGCATGACTATTATTCTCTTTTCAAAATTCATTATAAACCTATTCAATAGAGGATTTTTCAGGATTCGGTGTTTCCTTTGTGATTTTTTTAATTTTGTAATTGGATTTTCATTCTTGAAAAGTATCAATTTGAAACCATGGCATGACAAAACCTAACCCATGTTAAGCTATTAGAATGGTTGTGCTAGATACCACCTTGTCTTCTCAAAGAAAGAGATAATCAAATAATACCATTTATTATCTCTACCTTTCCTTTGGGAATGCAATTTAGCCATGCAAAAACACAAAACCATCAATAAGTTCATCCATATATGTACACATGTAATGTTTTGTTTGAAGCACAATAATACTAGTGTCTAAATAGTTTATTGTACACATAGACAATATAATCCCTTGTAAACATGAACATTCTTATATCTTTAATTCTATTATAAAAAATAGGGTAAGTTAAATGCATATAATATACATTAGGTTGTAAGTACATATATTTTTAGGGATAAGAAGATAGATATCAATGAATATTTGATTTAATATATTACAAAAAATAATACATAATCAAATATAACATTTATAACCAAATAAACATAATATGAACCATAAGTTGTGGAAATAATTGAATATTTCAGGTCCAAGTTGGTGTTGATAATATCATGCACCACTCTACCCTTCATCTTACTATGACACTTGTGTTTTAGCTTCTACATTAAATAGCCTCTTGTATATTTTATCTTTGCTTCCATGGAATGCTTTTTTTCAAAATAATGGTGTTAGTATGCTTAAATTGCATACTCTCTTTTCAAATAGAAATTCCTATCTTTGAGAAATTAAACACTTGAGGATGGTCTATTTGTGCCCCCCCAAAAAATACTAATTAATAATAGGTTATCCAAAATAATTACTTTGAATGACGTCAATACCTTAACAAGTCTAGATTTTATAAATAAAGAACAAAGAAGGATAAATCTACTACAAGTAGGTATCCTTTAATTTAGTTCTTGCTAATTCTTACCATAACCAATATTGTACTAGCTATGTCACTCTTTATAAAGGAAACAACCAACATTGATCCAACTTTTAAACTTGAATCACTGAAAAGTGACATATATGTTTTGAATTTTGAAATGATGTAAACTAATAAAATGTGTATTTTTTAGTATATTTTATGTTTGTATTTTTTTATTTTTTTAAAATTGTTTGAATATAATTTTTAATAAATTGACACTACAATTTAGTTGCTGAAAAATGAAGTTAAATGAGACATCAATCTTTATATAGTAATTTTTTTTCCCTTCAAATTTTTTGTGTGTATTTATAACTTGAAACTTTAGTGCATAGATATATTTTTTCAATTTTGGTAAATATATATTTTTAAATAAATAATAAAATGTGCATGTATCAAAACAAAGTTGTTTCCATTCGACGTCAACTTTTATATTAACTATTTATCTAAAATAGAAAAAAAAATTATACCATCTTGATATAGATTCTTTTATCTAGTGCATCATATATTTTTCAATCTTTTTTAATAATTTTTAATATTTTTCTTGACATGGTAATCAACCTAATATTTTTATGCTGATAACCTACTTTTAGTAAAAATAAAAATAATAATTAAACTATATATATATTTGAAAACTACACTTATGGATCCACAAAAGAGTATTTTTACATTTAAAAAAAATGTTATTTACATGTGTAAAAGTTGTTGAAATATCAAAATTTTCAAATTATTTCAATTTTTGGTAAATTGGTCTCAAAGTGATGCTACATATATGCATTTAGCTAACGATTTTAGTTGAAAAAGTTGTGGACATATCTAACTTATCTAGAATGAATCTTATTAGATCATATGTTTGACCAAAATTGATTTTTAGTTAAAAATACTAAAATTCACTTGTGTTGATAAATTGGCTGAAAATGTGACACAACTTTGCACTTTTACCTACCAATGTAATTTACATATTTAATCAAATTTGTATTCTACTTGTAATGTTACATAAGTCTATTATTTACCATTTATGACTGTCTCATGTGGATCTATCATACTTAACATAAAACTAAAGTTCATCATCCTTTTCCTATATACCCATGTCTCATAATGGATATATAATAACATCAATCCTTGTATTCTTTTTGGTTTCTAGATATAGGCATTGATCTAGTAGTAGTATTATATCACATTCTAGATTAGTCATTCACTTGTGATCTACATACGATAGTTGAATTTTATGATTATAAGCCCATTTTATTCCTAGTATAAATGCAAAATTTGTGGTTTATTTAGAATAAATATATTAGAAATATTTTTTCAATATCATAGATCATGGCTACACCATAATTCAATCCATAAAACTTTTTATTGAAATAATATTTTACATCACCCTTTGATTCATCTTGCATGACCAAGACCTAGTAATATATACTTTAGGGGGATCTGATTTCCTTCTAAGAGAGGTAGAGTATATTCTTGATTTTCCAAAGATTGATATGTCAAACAATGCATCAAAATTATCTCTACATTCAATCACTTGTAAAATATAATCAATACCCTCATTACTTCATTTCCCTTAATTCACCTTTGGGTAGAATTGAGGAAAAAAATAACTAAGAGGGACCTAAATTAACTCTAGTAGCATTTTTATGAACCTATAATTCATCTCCTAAGATTATCCTAATAGAATCCTTAATATAAGTCCAAATTAAAGATAAAAACCTTCCACAAATGAATATTCATGATGACATTATGGAAAGGCATCTTTCTTTTCTCAAATAGGAGATCTATTTTTTCCATGTATTTAGAAGGACACAAAATTCAAATGAGATAAGATGAATGAAAAAATGAAGAACAAAACCCTAAATAATCCATCCATTACTAATGATCATGCCAATCACATTAAAAACACAAATATCAAGTAGGGGAAAGATCACAAAGATTTATTAAGGAGGGATATGTCAAGTCATAGTCACTTGTCCATTTGGCTACCAAAACATCCCACATCTCTATGTTTTTAAAGATGATTTTTGGAAAAATTAAAGAAAGGTTGTAAATAATAAATTTCTCTTGGAAGCAATATATACATGAGAAAGACGCCAAAGAATATGGAAGAAACCAATATTTTCCTCAAAATATTATCTAATTTCTAAGTTTGTGTTGCCCTTTTCCTAATAATGTTGATGATAATCATTGAGTCCCCCTTGATTATTAAAGAGGATAGCCCATTTTCTTTAGCAATTGAGATTATTTTGATCAAATATCAAGGGATTCAACGTCAATATTAGTGCCATCTTTTTATTTTTTTGGTTTTGTCATGAACAAGATGAAATCTTAGCTTTAAAAAATTTCAATTGATCTCTCGAAAGATGTGAACAATAAATACAAAGACCCCAAGTATTTACTTAAAAAAACATAAATTTCAAAACCTAAACACATTTGCATTTCATCCCTATAATAAAATAGAGGTGTCAAAGGAAAAAATATAGACTACATTACTAAAAAAAATGACCTAAAGTGTTACAATGTGTGATGATGGCGTCTTTGATGACACTAGATTCTTTTAAGAAAATCCAAACAATTAGAAATACAAATTCCCAATTACTAAACACAAAGGCAATCTCTATATATTAACCCAAATATAATATCAATTATACTAAAAAGACACTTCTTCTTTTTTTCCTAAGGCTCATGGGATCAATCTCACCTAAAATTTGGGTACCCTCCTTATCCCAACATTTTTTTTAAAAAACAATTGATAAAAGGTGTCCGTACAACCTGTCGGTTCAATACCTCGATTCCTTCAATTTAAACCTACATATAGAATTTGCATTTAGCAACGGTTGTATAATCTTTGGTCGGCTTATAGCTAGCCAAAACTAAAGTAGCGACAACATTTATCCGTTTTAAAATTCAAATGAATGCAGCCCTTTATGAACTTGTTCTTACACATATTTTAAAATGTATATAAAAAGCTCTATATTAATATAATAATAATGAATTTTTTTTTGAAAGAACAGTGTTAATTTTGTGTAAATCAACAAATATAAGGGACTGCAATCATTTGTTTGTGACTGAAGAATGCAGAGGCAATTCAATGGCACCTGGGATGGTGGAGAAATTGAAAGAGTTTTTAAGGGATGCTATAACTTCGACAAATTTGGGCCTGATATAAAATATAAGTGCATGAGTTTAATTCAAAGTATAATCAGTGATCCTCAAAGTTGGCCTTTCAGAGAAGCTTTGGATCATAATGAGTGGGATGCTCCAAGGTATAAACATGTCATCAGTGAGCCTATGGATCTCTGCACCATAAGATCAAAGCTACAAAATAATCTTTACTCACATCCCATGGAATTTGTACATGATGTAGATTTAACTTTTGATAATGCAATGAGATACAATCCTCCAAGCAATGTTTTTCATGAGATGGCAAAGAATCTGCTTCAGCATTTCTATTCTCAATGGAAACCCATTGGAATAGAAATTGCTAAAAGGATAAATCAAACCACACTTTCTGGGCATAAGGCTTTCAGCTATGTGAAGCCAAAAGCCTTGAAATTTGTATGTGAACAACCCATTTCAAACATGAATCAGAAAGCAGAGGATAAACATAAGCATACTTCAGAGCAATCACAAGATCAAGGACTGGTTAAGGAAAATGAGGACTATGAACAGTTTTATGATCCCAACTGTTGGCCATATTATGATAGTATCATGGATCTGGGCACTGAGAGTTCAGAGCTACAAGATCATAGGCATTCACTGCCCAGAGAGTTTGCAGATGATGTGGATTTGACAATTGAGAATGCATTAAAGCATGACCCTTCTAATGAGTATCATACCATGGATGAGGCTGAGCTTGAGTCTTTTCAAATCCAAGGGAAGACCTTTCTTACAGGGGTAGTTAAAGGCTTGAAGGAAGAGTCTAAACAAAATAGCAGGCTTGTTGTTAAGATGAGAATTCCCTGTCACCATAGTTCTAATGGAAAGTTGTCTGGTAAAGAGAAAAATGCAGAGCAAGTGAAACATTAAAAGTGGGAGAATTGTGGACATGATCCCTCATTCCCAGAAAAGGCATTTCCTCCTGTAAATGTGGGTGGCCTTATCACTAAACATTGGGATAGTTCAGAAACAGACTTTCAAGGTATGGTTTGAATTTGTTCTTTGAAGTTTGTTTAAGCCATAATGATTATAACTAGTGAATTTATCTTTTTGTGTATATATATAATTGATTTTGAATAGATTTATAAAATATATAACTCTAATGCTTCACTGGTCTGAATTCAGAAAGCGAAGATCACTATGAAGGTGAAGAGAATGAGGATGAGGACGAGTCAAATGAGTTATTATCATTATCATTTTTCAATGAAAATGAAAACTACATTGTAGAGGGTAGCAACGACTATGATGATGATTATGACTATGATGAATTATTGCAAGGAAAAAAAAGGAAAAGGAAAGGAAAAATCCTTTTATAACTTATGATGTTGGCAACCTAGTCTATAGATAGCTTATAGTTTATGGGGACTACCTCATATTCCTACCATGTTGGAGGTACCTAAGAGGATGACTCAAAAATGATATATAAATAAATGTTGTTTCATTGTAATTATCAAAATTCTTTAAGAGATTATTAAAATGTTTATTTTGAAATTGTGTGTTGAATATATAATAAAATAAAATATTTTTTTTGTTTTTCTAAATTGATATTTTTATTTTGTTAAGATGTTTTAAAATATGACGACGTTAATGAATCTTAGCATCCTTTATATTAAATTAATTTCTTTTTCAATGGTTAAAATGGTATATTCATCCCCTATTCCCTTATATTTTGGGCCTCCTTTGATAAGCTTTTTTTTTATGCATTGATTAATGTATAAATTGGTATATAATTTTGTTCTAGCTTCATTCCATGTCTACAAATCCCAAGGGACTTGACCTTAATCATAATCTCCTATATTCATCACTTTGTTTCAGATTTGTAGGTATTGAAATGACCGAAATTGGTCTCACACACATGAATTTGAATCCTAAACTTAAATTTTAAACACCAAATTAGGCCCATGTCCCCCCTTTCCTATTAATCATTAGGAGCTAAGTAAGGAAAAAATCATTTCAAATTACATGCTAGGGTGGTGTATTTAAGGACATCCCTAACTCATTATTTATCTAAATTCAAAAGAGCATTAATGATACATCCATAGAGAGGCATAAGTAGGGCTTCAACACTACATCATTTGTTAACATCATCCTAAACATATTGAATGCTTACTTGTTGTCTTTGATTTTTTTTTATCATTACCAAGTTAGTTTCTTAGGGGGTGAGTGCATAAAGATGGGGTCAAAAAGAGATCTTGTACGGTTATTTTTTTCTTAAAAATAGTGAAACCTAAATTTTGGCAAATAATTTGAGATGTCTACACTCAAAATTCAAAGATACTTTAAGAATAAGAATTATAGCATTTCAAATCTAGTTTGTAAATGGGTATGTGCACAAATATGTGGGCCAAAAAGTGACCATAAATGTTTTGGAAGATAGAATAAGGGGATCCCCTAAACCACACATTGGCACATCAATTTCTATTTCTATTCTCGATGTGGTTCTATCACTTTTCTAAAAACTATATTAGCAGCTAGTTTAATAGATGGTTAATGGGGGACTTAGGGGCTCATTTATATGTACACATTATAATTCGTGTATTAAGATGTCAATGTGGAAGTTAATAAAATAAATAAAAATGTAATATAAAATTTCACCTCTAAGGCCCTTTTGAACATGTAGGATTAGGAAAGTGTCTTCTATGGAAAATGAGTGGGGTCTTATGGGTTTTTCTTGGGGAACCCTGTTTAGTCATAAGTTAATCCTTAAGATCTTATAAACCATATATTGGGCTCTTGCATGTAAAGGAGGAGAAGGGACATATAATCCCTTTTCTAGTAGTCAAGAAAGAAAGAGATCCTTTCTATATAGGCTAAAAAAATTATTTTTACATGTTTTTTACTATTTGGGAAGTGAGAGGAGATTGAGTATAAATAGATTTTTAGGTAGAGGAGTTTGAGGTAGGCATTCATATAAATTGTAGTTTATTTTGTTATATTTTCTTGAGTTATTATGTTGGTCATCTAGCATTATTTCCTTCCTCGTCTCTTAATTCTTTTTTATGTATTATCTTTATTCTATCTATGTTGGTGCAGTTGAGCTTTGGACTAATTTACTTTAAAATTGTGAGTCTAGATAGTTTGAGGGTGACATGTGGGTCTATTATGGTAGTTTTCTTCTTGTATTTTTTTTGAGCTCCTCCCCTTGAATTCATGTAGTTATTTTTATTTTGTTTGTATATTGGATTTTGGGAGAGGATGCAAGGGGTTTGGGGTCATAGAGGTTATTTGTTAATCCCTTTGTGTTGAATACTCTATTGGACTTAGGGTTGTTGAGAGAGTTGCGTACTAGTCCATACGAGGATGTTGGATAAGTAATTTATGCAAAAGTTGGAGAATTATTGGATTGAATTTAGAGAAAAAGATTGTGACTATAAAAACCATCTCCTACCCTTGTATTTTCCTTTGCAGTAAATTTTATGTTATTGTTTTCTCTTGAATAAATTTTATATTATTGTTATGGAAACTTTACTACAAATGAGGGAAACCTCACATGGCTTTGAAGTACTTCATCTGAATAGAATCATTCTTAAACTATTTTGTACCTTTTAAGGAGTATTATGGAGTGTTATGAAAAACTATAGTTTCTTGGATCCCTCAAGATTGGGGTTGGCTAGGGATAAACACATAATGTTACATATAGTTGTGTGGTGATTCAATCACTGTTCATCTTTATGGCTGGTTGGGTAGAATATTGTGCTCTTCATTGTGAGAACACATGAGAGATTTCAATGTGTAAATTTTGAAGTTTTCTATCTTATATACTAATGAAATACAATATAAATATATTAGAGACCTATATGTATATATACTCATCATATGCAAAATGACAAGGTTTCTTGGATATATAGATAAAATAAATTTATCATATATATGTATATATATACGGACACACACACACATACGTTTATACATACATACATACATACATATACATACATACATGTGTATACATGTACCATATATGTACACATACATACATACATATATACACATGTATGTATGTATATGTATGTATGTATGTATGTATAAACGTATGTGTGTGTGTGTCCGTATATATATACATATATATGATAAATTTATTTTATCTATATATCCAAGAAACCTTGTCATTTTTTATATAAATGAATACTTATATTTTTAAATTTAAAAATGTTTGCTTAAATAGAAAAGTTAAAGAAAATGTCTAACAATAAATACAATCTTATTCTGCATTTATTTTCAAATGTTACTTCACATTAGATTTTTTTTTCTAAAAGTGTCATTATGAGTAAAAACAAAGTAAAAGAGCACAAACAAATTGCTTCATGTTGGTAAAATAATAGTAAACATCAGTTACAAATTATTTTTCTTGTTTTCATTGGCCTTTTAGGAGCACCTTTACATAGTTTGTTACTACTAATATAGATGCTAATGCTAGTTGATTTTTTGATGATGTAATATTTTTAAGTGATGACATGATGATGAAATAAGAGATGAATGTCTAAATGAGTTGGAGCTTGACATTCTATATAAAATTTTAGTGTATAAATTGAACATTACGCATTCAAATCAGCAAGTATTATAAATGAATCTATAATTAAATTTGAATTAAAATGTATATTTGAAAATCAAATCAGAAATTATAAACTACACATATAAATTTAATTCAAGTGGCTTGATTCTAAACTCTTTGAATTCTATCCCAAATTACCAATTTATACACTAATCATTACATATAAAACAAACAAATATACAGTTTTCACCATTGCCAACTTAAAATATATTTTCCATGCCTTCACAATAGATCCTAACAATCCACAGAAGTTACAGACACCAGCAACACCAGCGCCATTATTTTGTCTTCTGAGAAGAAACACAGTCATAGCTCTATGTTGAATAGTTAAAAACAACTTAGCAGTGCAACCCAAGCATTTGACACAGTGGAAGATGGAGGATGCTGCTGTAACTGCACAGATAGATTTGGAAAACTTATTGCATTCATATTTATTTCTGCTTCCCAGAAACTGTGTTACAGACAGCATGCCATTTTTGTATTGACTAATGTCTTCAAAGATGAAGCTACCTAAGTGGATTTAGGGCTAGTCTAGATAAAATTTCACCATCTTTTAATGCCCAAAATCTGCAACAATTGGAGTAAGTATATAATGTTGCTTGGTTGGTGGAAGAGTGAAGCAATAATTACAGCTTTTTCACATGCAGGTGTTATCCTTTTATGGATTTTTTCTCATTGATTATGGTTATATGGACTTTTCTTGTTAAAATGACTCTCTACCTTACCTATAATTGGGTGGTGTCATTATCTAATCTGAGTAGTCTGCATAATGATTCTCTTGGGTAGTTAAAGGTTACTTTCTATTATTTGTTTTGAGGTAAAGTTATTAATATTTGTTATAAATATGATATGTTGGTTTTGTTGTATTAAAGAGATTGAGATAAAGGAATATTGTCCACAAAGTTATTGGTTTGAAGGTAGTGTCTTTCATTTATTTTTAAATGGCATATATTTATTATGATTTTAATAAAAATATTATTATAAATGTATAGTTTCAGGGATTTCATTGTCAACATTTTTTAATAACCCAAGTAAAGATGTTTGGTTGTTTGTTATTAAGAGGCTGACATGTTTGAATATTAGATCTTATAAAATTGTTCCCTTAATGTTACATTAAACACTTTCTTTTAACATGTTTCAAGTATTCAATATCCTAATTTATATACTACAAACAAGAATAAATCAATGAGACTACTTCCTTTGTTTCTATCTACAAGAATTTATCGACCTTAACTCACAAATAAAGCTTCACCCCTCTAACCTTTAATAATAGTAAGCCTTCTTCTAATACCTTTTACTTATAATTAAAGTCATGTGAATTAAAAGCCAAACACACATCATCTTTTTGCCATTGTTCTATTAAAGTAAATAGGAAAATCACTTAATAATTAATAATTAGGTCCCTTTTCCTTTATGCACTTAAACTAAACTTAGGAAATAATTTTAATTATTAGATTGTATTTTTTTTTTATAACATAGGATGAGGATACTTTCCATAATCTAATGATATCCTCACCTAAGGTTTGATCTAAGGTTTCTTTTTCCTTTTCATAAGAATTCATTTATTTGTAATCATTCATTCAAGTTATTGCATTAACACAATTCCCAAGTTGTTGAGAAAATCAATTGTTTTAATCTCTCTTTGTGACATGTATTTTTCTTGTAGGCGATTTTTGAGATTGTGGGTTCAACTATCAACTCCAACATAGTATCAAACCACCGGATCTGTAATTTCATACTCACATTTTGATAGATTCAGCCTTTAAAAAAAATTGCACTTTGAAGAAAAATGGATCTCACCATTGTGTACAAAATGTCCAAAAACCTAAGGATTGACTGTTCATTCATTAAAATTTGAGCAAGTGAATTCTTGAGTGATTTTTTGGCACAATTTTCAAGACTTAAAAATTCATACAATTGTACAAAATCTATATAGTCATATAGATCTATACCAAGTCATATAAATTTGTCATAATTCATACAATCTTGTGCAATATTTGCATCAACCTCTACACAAGAATTCAATAATATGTGCAAAATTCCAATTGCTAGCATAAAAAACATGACAAGTTGTATAAAAATGACACAAATTAAATTTTCTTGGTTTTCATTCTCTACATGTGCGAAAATCTATAGGCGGTGACGTTATTTGGTAGTGATCATTTTCTTTTGTTTGGTCGAAATATTCTAAGGAATATTTTCCATCCAACCCATTAATTGATGTTGCCCACTCCACAACTCTGCCACTGTTTGTCATCATTGTGCAACCTACTTGCCACCCCACCACAACCCATCTGAACTCCAACCCCCCACGAATCCTATCAACAACCAAGGACTAGGGGCCTGGACCCAACCCCCTTTGGCTTGGCCCCTTGGTCCATGATAATACCAAGGGCTAAATTTTTTAGCCCTTTGTTCACCTACAAGGCAAATTGGGCAACTTTTACAAAATCAAGTATAACTTGGGCATACAATCTCCAGTTTTGGTGAACCATACATTGCTAGAAATTTGGTTACAATCCCAATCTAGGGATGTTGCTAATTTTCTAGATTCTATTATTGGTAAATTTTATAAGCCTCTGAAGTCAAATCAAAGTATTTTCACTCAAAGGCTCATAAATTTTGGCTCAAATCTCAAATTTTCATGATTCTTGCAGTATCATAATTTGATTTAGCCCTCTACACAGATATATGACCTACTTTTCCAAATTATTTACTAGGCACTTACTATTTCAATCAAATCTCGAGTTTTCATTTTTGGTTCTTTTCTTGGAAAACATGTAGACAAAGGCCAATATTTTTAGATCAAGAGGTTATTTTCTTGAATTGTAAGGATCTATACTACTATTTCACTTTCAATTTATATGTTTTATCATTAAAACATCATAGATCCAACCCACATCACTCCACTCACAACATATAATTACTATGGGTATAAAAACAAATGGAAATACATCTAAAAAATAAGGGTTGTATAGAGTGACATGGGTATTAAACTTAAATCAATAGGAGCTGCAAAGAAGAAAAAATAGTTTAACAAATGTAATGAGGATTTTGGGACATTGTGCATGTCTATGTCACTTGATCTCCTCTGTCATGTTGAATCTTACAGTGCACCTAATTATATTTGAACTCAATTGGAATCCCTATTTGAGAACCCGAATACATTGAGAGGTTTTTAGTTGGAGAATGAACTTATTAGTTTGAATCTTACAAATTTTGACAACATCCAAGAATTCTTCACCAAAATCAAGTCTCTTAGATTGTATTTGGCATAGTACAAAGTCATTTTTATTGCTTTTTTTGAAACTATGATATTTTTCACATTCTTTATATTGGTTCTCATATTTTTTTCTCATTCTAATTTAAAATTATGCTTTTATTTTATTGTTTTGTAAGTAAACTATAAATATAAGAATCACACTAAAGTGCCAAAAATATTAGAGGCCCGATTGTGTATTGAATGAACTAATATAAAGTTTCACACTTTGAAGGAGGGGGAGAAGGGAGGTAGGTTGTGTTTCATTTTACTTTTTTATATTTCCTTTTAATCTTATTTTGTCACTTTGAATCACCAAAACTATACATACTGAGGAGAAGGGATCATAAAATATTGCATATAGAAAGATCTATTAACCTACACCCTTGGACTCATTCTTAAGCTAAGTGATTTTTGTTAGTATTAAGGTATTATTTTCCTTACAATACTATTTATTTTTTATGTGTCTCCAATACTCTTGAAAGGTGTGCTTGGACACCTAGGGTTTGTTCAAAGAAATAATTTGTAATATTTATTTCCCTAGATTCTTGGTATTTTTTATAATATGCATCCATGAAGGAGGTGTCACACTACGATGGTGGTAATGGTTGACTGAGGTAATTTAAGGTACTTTCTCATTCATAGGCACTAGAGGAGGAATTTTTTATGATGGATGGGGGCCACATGAGTTACTGGACTCCAAAATGGAACACCATAATTGAGGATGTGAGCTATCAATGAGTTATTGGTCAAAGATACCTTTGTAGTTACAAGGACTCATTGATTGAGCCCATGTGACACCCATGTGAAGTCATTTGACATATTTACTATTATCAAAATATTATCTCCACGTGAGCATGGTGTTTTTGCATCATACTATAGTTTTGGTATTATTGTTTTATTAAAATAATTTATGGTTTTGGAATCTCTCCTTTATTATATATTGGAGGTATAAGATGGTGGTTGGATGTTATTGTTTATAGGTACATATAAGTGCTATCATATTTTAGAGTGTTAGTGTGCTTATATTGTCTCATCTATATTGAATATTAATACATACTTGTCCTATTTCTTTGGTGAATTGTTTTCTCAAAAGGGCTGAACTCCACATTTTTTATTTTTTATTTGGTAGACAAGAGATGCCTATATATATTAATATAAAAGATAAAACAACAAAAACTGTCTATGATTGCCACCTGAGACTGGAAATACATTTTAGAGGTTTAAACATACAATATCCATATGTGAGATATCTGCCCTAACCAGATTAGCACCATTGCTTTACACAGCATTACAAAATGACAATTGCCCATCCCCTAAACAAGGCCATACACTGATCATATAGGCCATAACAGAATATTGTATCTATATGGTTTGTTGATTTTAGTTTTATTGTAATTTATGCATCTAAATAATATTTTTTATGGTAATCCTAGATAAAGAAGCATATTTCATATTTCAATATACTTTATAGAATATTTTATTACAATATTTTCACCTTATTTCTCAATATTTGGTATGATTTAGGTAACAATTTTGTATAGAGGGGGACACCTTTTTGTTAAGTTTTGAAGGCTTTTTTACTACAATGAGAGCTTTTGCACTTGTAGTTTTATAAATTTGTGTGGGATTAAAACACAACCTCTACCTCCAATGCAAGTATTAAAAAATTCAATGGTACCAATATAAGATGTGGAACCTAAAGATAAAATTCTCTTAAGGAAAGAGAAGTGGGTGCAAGTTGAAAATAAAATAAATCCATCCAATTTTTCGAAGATCAATTCAAGTTGGATAAGAAGGAATGGGAACCATTTGATTGTGCTTTGTACATATCATTCTCTTAATTGTCTCCAAGGATACTATTGTATACAAGCTATCAAAGAGGATAGGTGATATTTATCAAACTAAAATTCTGACAAATAAAGTGTATCTCAAAAGATAATTATATTCTTTGAAAATAAAAGATAGTGAATTGGTTGCAAATTATTTGAATACTTTTTATTTAATTTTGAGTCAAATTATTTTAGAAAATGTTAAGTTAAAAGAGGAAGATAAATGCATCTTACTACTTTTCTCTTTACTTGGATCTTTGGAAAATTTAATTGTTGACATTAGTGTTGATGGTGTGGAGGTCAAATTCAATATGTTATCATTACTAATGTCCGTTTAGAGGATATGAGAATAAAATCCATGAATGATGGCTTAAAGGATGCCCTGCATTTTTGGGGAAGGCTTGAGGGAAAAAGATAAAAAGTAGATTCTAAGGGGGATAAGAAGAAGGATATATCCAAATTAAAAATGAAGGTCAAAAATCCCAAGAGAAAAGTTTTGAAAATATGGAAATAGAGGGCATGTGAAAAATAAATGCAAAAGAAAGAATAAATCTTCAAATTCCTCCATGAAGAAGCCTTTTGATGATGATGATAAGTGTTGGTATGTGAAGTCAGTTTCATTTCATCCAACATTGATGAGTACCACGTGTTCCATACTATTTTTTGGGACTTACTATTTTTAGCCATATGATATGTGTTTGACATGTAGTTGCACAAGTCACACTTTTTATTTTTAGAAATTCTTCTTCGAAGAGGATTCAACAACTTGGATGTTGTATGGTTTTGAAAGTCATGTTTTTATGTGATTGATAGATTTTTGTAACTATGAAAATATTCCTAAGATAATTTAATTGAGAGATCTTGTCCTATGATTTTCTTCTTAGTACATTACCGTGTTTTTTCACGTAAATCTTTGTGTTTTGTATTTATTATTTTCACTGTTAATTTTGCACTAATAATTTTATTTACAATAACGATGTTTTATTTAGTTAACACTATTAGTGATGATTCTTATCTATATAGTTTGTTGATTTTATTTTTATTGTTAATTTATGCATCTACATAATATTTTTTATGGTACTCCTAGATAAAGAAGCATATTTCATATTTCAATATACTTTATAGAAAATTTTATTACAATATTTTCACCTTATTTCTCAATATTTGGTATGATTTAGGTAACAATTTTGTAAAGAGGGGGACACCTTGTTGCTAAGTTTTGAAGGTTTTTTTACTAAAATGAGAGCTTTTGCACTGTGTAGTTTTATAAATTTGTGTGGGATTAAAACATGGCCTCTACCTCCAGTGCAAGTATTAAAAAATTAACTGGTACCAATATGAGATGTGGAACCTAAAGACATAAAATTCTCTTAAGGAAAGAGAAGTGGGTGCAAGTTGTGAATAAAAAAATCCATCCAATTTTTTAAATATCAATTCAAGTTGGACAAGAAGGCATGGGGAACCATCTGATTGTGCTTTGTACATATCATTCTCTTAAATGTCTCCAAGGATAATATTGTATACAAGCTATCGAAGAGGATAGGTGATATTTATCAAACTAAAAATCTAACAAATAAAGTGTATCTCAAAAGACAATTATATTCTTTGAAAATGAAAGATAGTGATTTGGTTGCAAATCATTTGAATACTTTTTATTTAATTTTGAGTCAAATTATTTTAGAAAATATTAAGTTAAAAGAGGAAGATAAATGCATCTTCCTACTTTTCTCTTTACTTGGATCTTTGGAAAATTTAATTGTTGACATTAGTGTTGATGGTGTGGAGGTCAAATTCAATATGTTATCATTACTAATGTTCTTTTAGAGGATATGAGAATAAGATCCATGAATTATGGCTTAAAGGATGCCCTATATTTTTGGGGAAGGCTCGAGGAAAAAAGATAAAAAGTAGATTCTAAGGGGGATAAGAAGAAGGATAAATCCAAATTAAAAATGATGGTCAAAAATCCCAAGAGAAAAGTTTTGAAACTATGGAAATAGAGGGCATGTGAAAAATGAATGCAAAAGAAAGAATAAATCTTCAAATTCCTCCATGAAGAAGCCTTTTGATGATGATGATAAGTGTTGATATGTGAAGTCAGTTTCATTTCGTCCAACATTGATGAGTACCACATGGTCCATACTATTTTCTGGGACTTACTATTTTTAGCCATATGACATGTGTTTGACATATAGTTGCACAAGTCACACTTTTTATTTGTAGAAATTCTTCTTCGAATCAACAACTTGGATGTTCTATGGTTTTGAAAGCCATGTTTTTATGTGATTGATGGATTTTTGTAACTATGAAAATATTCCTAAGATAATTTAGTTGAGAGATCTTTTCCTATGATTTTCTTCTTAGTACATTACCAATTTTTTTCACGTAAATCTTTGTGTTTTGTATTTATTATTTTCAATGTTAATTTCGCACTAATAATTTTATTTACAATAATGATGTTTTATTTAGTTAACACTATTAGTGATGATTCTTGGCTTACTAATTTAGGTCTCTCCTACAATATGACTCCACACAAGGAGTGGTTTTTGACTTATACAACTTATGATGGAAGATATTGTTTCCTTAAAGATAATAAAATTAAGTGAATTTTTGGTAAGGGAAAGGTACAATTGTGTTTCAATTATGGAAGGGTTAAAACCCTTGATATGTTTTTTCATATTCTAAGGCTTGCAAGAAACTTACTTCTAATATCTAAGTTGAATGATTGCAGTATACATATGACATTAGGCAAGTCTAGTTATAGGTTTGTGGGAGAAAGCCTAGTGATAGCTAAAGAATCTCATATTGAGACTTTTTAAGGCTAAATACCTCCACATTTTGTAACTTTGTTAATGATTCTAGAAATTCTAGAAATTCTTTTATCTTTTGGCACCAACATTTAGTAACATAAGTGAAAAAGATCTTAGGATTGTTATTAATAATAAATTGGTTGACAAATTTTCTAATTATTCTGTTGGTAAAATGATTTTTATGATCATTGTGTGTATATGGTACACAAAATGGATCTTTATTTTCTATTAGAAGCTATAAGGGAAATAAATTAATAGAAATTATTCATTTGGATGTGTTTGGTCCAATGGATATGGTTTCTATGGAAAATCTTGTTATTATGTCTCATTCATTGATTATTCTTCTAGATACACCTTGATTTATTTTATGCATTATAAATATAAATATTTTACTAATTGTAAATAATTTAAGGCCTTACTTGTAAATTAAATAAATTATAAAATAAAGGTGTTAATATTTGACAATGGTGGTGAATATTTCTCCAAGGAATTTGATGAGTTCTATAAGAATGTAGGTGTTGCTTGGAAAAATACTACACCTTACACACCCCAACAAATTGGGGTTGCAAAAAGAATGAATTGAACCTTAATAGAAAGATTAAAAATCATGTCAAGTGTATGCAATCACATCAATGTTTTTGGCTAGAGGTTGTAAGTACTACAAGTGTTATTTGATTATTAGATGTCCTTGCTTGGCTCTTGTTCATAAAACACCTTATGAAGTGTAGATGAGTAACAAGCCTTACATTTCACATTTAAGGGTCTTTGGTTGTGAGGTTAATGTTCATGTGTATTAGTATATAAGATTTAAATTAGATACAAAGATCATAAATCCGTATTTTTTAGGCTACAGTGAAAATGTAAAAGGTCATAAGCTTTGGAACCCTCAAACCTAGGAAATTAATTTTTTAAAGATTTGATTTTCAAGGATTTGGAGATTTTTCAAGTCCAGAAGAACCAAAGGAAAAAGGTGGGACAAAAATAGTACACTTTGAGACTAAGGTTGAGAGGCAAGAAGTCACACATGTGGATGAATAGATAGATTGATCAAAGGATGGAGAGGAAGAAGAGCATTCAAATGATAGTTCAAATGAGGATGTACAAGATGAGTATATAGAAGAATGTAAGTAGAGCCCTTTACTCCTTCCTTGAGGAGGTGCTTGAGATAATGAAATCCATTTGATAGATATAACCCACTAGATTTTCATTGTGTATTTATGTTATTGAGTATTGGTGATGAACCTAGATATTTAAGGGAGGATCTCTCTTTGGAGGATAGTGAATCTTGGATGTAGGCCATGCAGGAGGAGGTGATGACTTTACATGTTGTTAGTTTTCCCAAGGGAAGAAAAAAAATTAGTTGCAAATTGGTGTATTAGAAGAAATTTTATGCAAATGATAGGTTAGAGTGGTATAATGCCAAACCAATGGCCAATGGTTGTTCTCAAGAGAGGGAGTCAATTTAGGTGAAATTTTCTCCCCTATTACTAATTTAACTTCTATTAGATTCCTATTATATATTTCTATAGAGTTGAGAAAATGGATGTTAAAACTACTTTCTTGCATAGGGATCTTGAGGAGGAGATATATATGTGACATCATGATGGTTTTGTTGTGAAGGGGAAGGAACACTTGGTTTGCAAGTTAAAACAATCATTGTATGGTAAAAAATAGTCAGCCAAGATGTTGTACCATAATTTTGATGCTTTTTCATTAAGTCTAGATTTTTTAGGAGAAAAGAGGATCACTATGTTTATGTAAAATTTATTTATGATTAGGTTTTAATGATTTTCTTGTATGTGGATGATATATTGTTTATTGGTAACAATAAGGTGATGACTAGGGAGCTCAAAACTTAGCTTTCTAACATATTTAACATGAAATATTTGGAGGTTGTAAAATAAATTCTTAGGAGAAATATCAACAAGGATCAAGTTCATAGAAATATTTTTATAATTCAAGGTAAGTATGTTGATACCATTTTGTAGTAGTTTAGTATGATGATTGTAAACTAGTGAGTATTCCATTTTTTGTTGGAACTAAGATTTCTTTAGATATGTGTCATAAATTGGATGATTAATTTGAGGAATTATCTAATGTGTCTTACGTTAGTGTTATTGATAGCCTTATGTATGCACAATGGTTTGCATTAGACCAAATATTGTCCATGCAATGGGATTTTTACTAGGTTTATGTACAACCTTGGTAAGGAGCATTATTCTTATGTTAATAAGGTTTTAAGATACTTTCATTGTACTTATGATTACTATTTGTGTTATTATGGTACTAATGATGTGAATAATTCATTGGGAATACATATTTTTGTGGATGCATATTAGGAAAGAGACTTGAATAGTTGAAGGTTTGCTATTGGCTATGTGTTTTCTCAATTTGGTCATGCATTGAGTTGGATGAGTAAAAGGCATCCAATGGTTTTTTTTCCCACTATTGAAGTAGAGTATATATTTCATACACATATTCTAAGGAGGTAGTTTGGATACAAATACTTTGTACAAGCATTTTTTTTATTGTAGGGCTATTAAAATTAATGGTGACAATTAAAGTGCTATTTTTTTGGCCAAGAATTTTATGTATCATGCTCTTAACACGCATGTTAATTTTTAGTGTCACTTTGTGGAAGAGATGGTAAAGAATGATGAGGTCATGTTATCGAAATTTGAAACTCACAATAATGTTGTATAATCCCTCATGAAGCTAGTACTTATGGATAAGTTCTCTAGGTGTAGGAAGGCCATGGATCTTGGTTCTAGTACTTAGTTTCATTTATATTTTCTATAGATGTATTTGTAATATACAATGCCAAGTGGGAGAAAGTTAGGATTAAGGTTTCAGTTACCTTGCAATCATATTTATAATTTTATGTGTCTCTAACACTCGATTGGAAAGTGTACTTGGATGCCTAGGGAGTGATTGGAGAAATAATTTATAATTTTTATTCCCCTAGATTCTTGACATATGTCACATATATTCATAAAGGAGATGGAGCATAATATGGTAACTATGGCTAAATTTGAGGTTATTTAAGGCATTTTTACATTCCTAGGAACTAAAGGAAGGATTTGTTATGATAGATGGGGATCAAATGAGTTAGTTGACTCCAAAATGGACCTCTATACTTGGAGATGTGAGCCATTGGGGATTTATTGTTCAAATATTCCTTTTCATGTATGAATACTCATTGATTGAGCCCATGTGACACCTGTGTAAAGTCATTTAATACAGTTTCTATTCTCATAAGTTACTTTCCAAGGTAAGTGTGGATTTTTAGCATGATAATATGGTTTTCATATTAATTGTTTTGGTAAAACCATTTGTATTTCTAGCCTCTCTCCTTGCCTATACATTGGAGTTATGAGATGGTGGTTCCATGTCATTATTTATAGCTACACTGGTGTTTTCAAATTGTTGTCAATGTGTAGAGTGTTAGTGTGTTGATATTCTTCCATGTACATTGAATATTAATACACTTTTTATCTTTCTCTAATGCAATTTTTCCCTTATAGGATGTCTCCACATAAATCCTATGTCTATATATGGTTTGTTGATTTATTATTGTTGTTTATTTATGCTTCTACGTAATATTATTTTATGATAATCTTGGATAAAGAAACATATTCCAAATTTTCATACACTTTGTAGAAGATTTTATTGTATTATTTTCACTTTTTTCCCAACAATTTTAAGTAGGTTTCATGGTCAAATAATAATGGCATGGTCTATAGACTAATATGTTTTACTATTTAGAGACTATTTTATATCACCTAAAGCATACATAGTATCCTTATAATACTTGGACCATAATAAATCAACTATTTGGAGATCCACTTGAAGCTCCATCTATTTGTGATGTTTTCTTAGCTGACCCTACATCTATAGATGTCATTAAGACAATTATAGAAATTCCTTCGTGTAATGCTTCTACAATAACTGTGACTTCTTTGAAGACTTATAATGAATTTCTTTAGCAAGATCATTCTTCTTTATAATATCTATGCAGCTAGGATGGATACTAAACTAAGCATTTCATGTATGCTTGTAGAATCTCAAATTTGGGTTCTTGACAACAATATTGAGGACCTTGTTCTCCTCCTTAGTGACAACTCTCTTAAAGCTCCATCACCTTATTTGAATGTAATCAAAGTACATATAAACCCTTTTGTTCTCTATTCACCTTTATTTTCTTTCATGTTAATGCATTTTATAATTTTACTTGATTTTATTTATCAAATCCAATCAAAGTTCAATATAGGCATGGAGAAATTTGAGCATTTTCTAGAAATACCTCATCTTTTTTTTTTCCCCTAGTTCTACCTTTCGAGTGGTAATTTAGTACATATATTGCATGAGGGTATTTTTTGAAACATGGAGTTACAAAAACCGTGCCTAGAGGGGCCTACTTCAACACTAATTACAAGACTATGTGCTTCAACATCATCTCCTTCTATGGGGAGCTTTCATGTGTGAGTGTTGTAGGGAGTTTTGGAAGCTATTCCTTGTGGGACTCTCTCTCTCTCTCTCTCTCTCTCTCGGGAGGACTTCTCTTCTTTTTGGGGGAAGATTTATTTTGTACATGGGTACCTATCATTGCACTCCTTGTTAAGACTCATTTATTTTCATCCCCAAGTTACATTGAAGGAGGGTGTTGGTGTAATATTCTAGTGCACCAATTTTATTAAATTTTCTTAAGTAAATACATTTTATTATTAGGTAGAAAATAATATCATGTGTCATTTTTTACTAAAGGTAATCAAATGCCATCTCTATGCCATCAATCATTCATTGAGGATAATCAAGTGTCACCTCTACCTCATCAAGTACCACCATTATCTCTACTTCTTGAGTTAGACAATCTCTTGATTGAAGTTGGCACATATCATCTTTTACATGTGTCATCATGACTCATTCATCTAATAAGACACAAACACACATATGTGTGTGTGTGTATGTGTATTTTCTTTCTATTTTAATTGTTAATGAATGGAATAGCCATTATGTTGCTTATTCGTATTTTCTCTAATAAAACACACACACACATATGTATGTGTGTGTATGTGTGTTTTCTTTCTATTTGAATTGTTAATGAATGGAATAGCCATTATGTTGCTTATTTGTATTTTCTCTATTATGAGCAATTAGTTTATTATAATTATTCAAAGCATTCCAGACTTAAATAGATTTAGCTTAACTAAATCTTACATTTACCTACTTTGTTTTGTCTTTATAGATGAATTGGATGAGATTGAATTGCAAGGAAAATAGAAAATGGTTGTATTCTTTATAATATGATCATCGCTACTTTTTTACTTATACAGTGTGTTATTCTCATGTCACATAGTAATGTAGGCTTATAATGGCATCTTGATATTGAGTTAATTTTTTGATAGTCATGGTTTATAGGTGACATCAAGTAAAACCAAGGTCATGGTTTTAAAACAAGAAAATACAACTAACTTCATTTACATAGGAAATTTGGTTAAAGTGGTTTCATGTTATACTTACCTCAAGGTGTGCCTTTCATTAGACCATCCTTCAACATTCTCTTTGATTCACAAGAGAGATTATGTAATTATTATATACACTTGAGAGAGTGTT
The DNA here is from genome assembly GCA_007115665.2 of Sequoiadendron giganteum. Lineage (NCBI taxonomy): Eukaryota > Viridiplantae > Streptophyta > Pinopsida > Cupressales > Cupressaceae > Sequoiadendron > Sequoiadendron giganteum. Next base: position 475,478,129 of record CM021109.1, read on the forward strand.
TCTAACTCTAGTTTTAGGATACTAAAATAAAATTATGTATCTTCTAAACTTCAGTCTCATCAAAAATCTTGTATGGTTGTGATAATTTTGGACCTAGACTTCACAATACTAATTGGGCTCAAATTAGTATTACACATAGGCAAAATAGTTGATTCCATATGCAATTATTCTAGTTGAATTTGACATGAACATCCTCTTCATAGTTCAATTGTATTACACATAGTGATGTTGCTTCATAAATTAAGATGTATGAAAAATGCAACTATACATAATAGATATATATTCAAGGCTCTTCAATCATCTAAGAAGTTATGTGGACAAAGGATTGAGAACACTTGGTATGCCTAATGTAAGGATTTCTTGTAGGGAATTGGTATTCTTATTAATTACCTTCATCCTATTTACATTAATGTTCCCCACATGTTGAAAAGAGATATTCATGGAGACATTAGGAATGATATTTACAAAGCCTACATATAATCAACATAGAGAAAACTCAACAATTGTTAACAAAAATGTAACAATACTTGAAGCTCACTATATTCAAAGAGTGGATGGACACATTTTACCTCTCAATTACAATCATAATATAGTTTTCTATTGTCATAGTCCTTGAACCTTCTTTAGGTGCAAGTGCTAGTATAATATCCTAGTGAACAAATTGAACATTTCACATTCAAATTGACAAATTTTCGATAATTAGAATGAGATCGACATAAACCCATAACTAAATCTGAACATAAATGTCTGTCCAATAAAACATATCTATAACTGTAAATAAAAACTAGATTCAAATCTACAAATGTAAATTTGATCAATTTTTTTTTAAAACATGCAACTTATATCTAAACCCGAGCTCAAATTACCAACTTTTACAAATTATACACTAATCATTTAATATAAAACAAACAATAAAATAAAATTGAATCCATATAAAAATTTCATCCTTGAAAACTTAAATTATACTATTCCTGCACTTTCATTGAATCCTAACAATCTACAGAAATTGCAGGCAGCAGCAACAACAGTGCCATTATTTTGTCTTTAAAAAAAACCCAATCCCAGTTCTATGTCGAATAGTTAAAACAACTTACCAGTGCAACTCCACCATTGACAGACTGGAAGTTGGAGAATGTTGCTCTAACTGCACAGATATATTTGGGAAACTTATTGCATTCATATTTATTTCTGCTTCCCAGAAGCTGTCTTTATATACACACTGTCATTTGTGGATTGAATAATGTCTTTGAAGATGAAACTACCTTGGATTCAAGGTTATGTCTACCTGAATTCTCAGCCTTTTAATGCCCAGAATCTGCAACAATTGTAGTAAGTTATAATGGCGCATGGTCTGTGAAAGACAGGCAATAATTACAACTTATTCAGATGTGGGTGTTAAAAGTTAAGATTATCCTTTTAGAAATATTTATTCATTGTATATTATGGTTATATGGACTGGACTTGTTGAAATGACTTTCTACCTTACACTTTTAAAAGTAATGGGTACTGTCATTATCTGAGTAGTTTGGATTATGATTTTTTGTGGTAGTTAAAAGTTATTTTTTACTGATTTGGATAATGTGTTTTGAGATGGTTAAGGGTTATTTTCTATTAATTTGGATCACGATTTTTTTAAGTAGTTAAAGGTTATTTTTCATTAATTTTTTGGAATCAAATTGTTAATTGTCATTTTTGTTTTATTGAAGAGATTGAAATTAAGAACATGTTATCTTCAAATGATGTGCATAAAATTATTATAAATGTAAAAATTTAGGAATTTGTTTTCCATACTCTTTTAGTAATTCAACTAAAGATACTTGGTTTATTTTATTTATGAGGTTGTCATGTCAAACATTAATCATTACAAAATTGTTTCAGCAATACAAGTTGAACATTCCTTTTAACCTATTTCAATTATTAAAAGTATTTGATGTCGTAATCTATATACTACAAAGAAGGATAGATCAATAAAACAACTTCCTTTATTTCTAACTACAAAAGTTTCTTAATCATAATTCATATATAAATCACATGTTTAACTCTTAATAATGATAAGTATTTCTAATACCCTTTACTTCTAATTAAAGTTATGTGAATTAGAAGCCAACTCACATAATCATATTTTACATTACTCATCATTGAATGTAAGGAAAGAATGGTGGAGATGATTAAGGGTGGACTTCTCATTTGAATCCCCTTCTTGGATTAAGTTCATTTTGTCGTAAAATAATTAATTTAAGGATGATTTTAATCATGTATCTTAAGCCATTTCTTTGATAATTGATTTTTAAGAATAATTATTTTTTATATAATTTATGAAAAAAAATTAGAAAATGGTACTTTTATATTTAGTTGTTCTTATTATGACATATTATGGTGGTTGCATGTCATTGTTTATAGGTACATAAGTGCTATTAGGGTTTAGAGTGTTAGTGTGTTGATATTGTCTCATTTACATTGAAGATTAATATATACTTGTCCTCTTTCTCTTGTGGATTGTTTTCTCAAAAAGGTTTGACTCCACATAAATCTTTTATCTATATGGTTTGTTCATTTTATTTTTAATTTTTAATTCAAGCATCTACATAATATTTTTTTTATGGTAATCCTAGATAAAGAAACATATTTCATATTTCAATAAACTTTGTAGAAAATTTAATTGCAATAGTTTCACCTTATTTCTCAATATCTGATATGAAATGTAGCAATTTTGTACATAGAGGGGGAGACCTTTTGTTAAGTTTTGAAGGTTTTTTTAGTACAATGAGATCTTTTACATTGTGTTCTTTTTTAAGTTTGTGTGGGATTAAAAACATGACCTCTATGTCCAGTGCAAGTATTAAAAAAACCAGTGGTACCAAATATGAGATGTGGAACCTAAAGACAAATATTCTCTTAAAAAAAGAGATTAGTGGGTGCAAGTTGCAAATGAAACAAATCCATCCAATTTTTTTGAAGAAGATCAATTGAAGTTGGAAAAGAAGGCATGGGGAACCATATGATTATTCTTTGTACATACCATTCTATTAAATGTCTAAGGATATTATTGCATCAAGCTATGGAAGAGGATAGGTGATACTTATCAAACTAATTTTTTTTAAAATAGCATGTGTATCTCAAAAGACAATGATAATCTTTGAGAATGAAAGATAGTGATCTAGTTGCAAATCATTTGAATACTTTTTTTATTTTGGTTCAAATTATTTTAGTAGATGTTAAGTTAGAAGAGGAAGATAAATGCATCTTACTACTTTTCTCTTTACTCAAATCTTTGGAAAATTTAATTGTTGACATTAGTGGTGATGGTGTGGAGATCAAATTCAATAGCCTCATTACTAATGTACTTTTAGAGGATATGATAATAAAATTTCCATGAATGATGGCTTACAGGATTTCCTTCATTTTTGGGGAAGGCAAGCAATGAAAAAAGATTAAAAAAAATAGATTCTAGGGGAGATAAGAAGAAAGATATATCCAAATTAAAAAGGATGGTAAAAAACCCAAGAGAAAAGTTTTGAAACTATGGAGGGCATGTGAAATAAATACAAAAGCAAGAATAAATCTTCAAATTCCTCCACGAAGAAACCTTCTAATGATGATGGTAAGTGTTGGTATGTGAAAGATTATTTCCATCCAACATTGATGAGTACCACATGACATACTATTTTTTGGGACTTACTATTTTTATCCATATGGCATGTGTTTGACATGTAGTTGCACAAGTCACACTTTTTATTTTTTAAAAATCTTCTTCGAAGAGGATTCAAAAACTTGGATGTTGTATGGTTTTGAAAGTCATGTTTTTTTGTGATTGATGGATTGTTGTAACTATGAAAATATTCCTAAGATAAAACAATTGAGAGATATTTTCCTATGATTTTCTTCTTGGTACATTACCAAGCTTTTCCATGTAAATTTATGTTTTGTGTTTATTATTTTTCACTATTAATCTTCTTTACAATAATGTTTATTTATCTAGTTATGTTAACACTATTAGTGATGATGCTTGGCTTATTGATCTAGGTTTCTCCTACAATATGACTCCTCACAAGGAGTGGTTTTTAACTTATACAACTTATGATGGAAGATATTGTTTCCTTAAAGACAATAACATTAAGTGAATTTTTGGTAAGGGAAGGTACAATTGTGTTTCAATGATGGAAGAGTTAAAAACCTTGATAATGTTTTACATATTCTAGGGCTTGCAATAAACTTACTTTTTATACCAAAGTTGAATGATTGTAGTATACATGTGACATTAGGCAAGTCTAGTTATAAGTTGGTGAGAGAAAACCCAGTGGTAGCTAAAGAATATCAGATTGGGTCTTTGTTTAGGCTAAATGCCTCCAAATTTTGTAACTTTGCTAATGCTACTAGAAATTCTAGAAATTCTTTTATGTTTTGGCACCAACATTTGGTCACATAAGTGAAAAAGATCTTAGGATTGTTATTAATAAAAAATTGGTTGACAAATTTTCTAATTATACTATTGGTAAATTTAATTTATATGACCATTGTGTGTATATGCTACATAAAACAGATCTTCATTTTCTATTGGAAGCTATAAGGCAAAGAAATTATTCATTTGGATGTGTTTGGTCCAATGGATATGAGTTCCATGGAAAATATTTTTATTATGTCTCATTTATTGATGATGCTTCTAGATACACTTGGATTTACTTTATACAATATAAATATAAATGTTTCACTAATTGTAAGGAATTTAAGGCCTTAGTTGAAAATTAACTAGATTATAAAATAAAGGTGTTAAGATCTGACAATGGTGGTGAATATTGTTGAACACCCTGAATACTGAGAGGGTGGTGAGTCAGTATTCTTTGAAACCGCTTGCCCATTTAAACATTCATTTCAAGCACCATAATCAATTTTCAGTAAGGAAAGAAACTATGAAAGCAACCACCAAAACACATAACACATGAAAATCGGATTTTTGCATGTAAAACCCAAAAAGGAAAAAACCATGGTGAGGATTAGCTCACAGTATATTATAACTGGTCATAACATATTACAGAAAGGCTCACTTTCAGGTGGACTCACTGTCCAGAGAATAAGAGAAATAGAAGAGAGGGATGGATCACTACCAATATTTGAATTGCTACAAATGCATCTAAAATATGCAACAAATACAGTTCCACTGAAGCTCAAAACACTGAATCAACATAATTCATATTACTTTTCTCTAACACTTTGCTCTCCTTTGCATTTGTCACACATTCACATGATCTACTTAGAAATTCATATCAAACCTTTCCTATAGTACACCTCACATCACATCACATCACTACAACACTTAAAATTTCCTTACATATATACCCATTACATTCACAAAAACCTACAACATCAATTAGGTTGGCCTAATTAGATGTATCATTCAAAGCAATAACTTGTTGAAGCTCAAGATCAAACATACATGCTTTGCACCTTAATTAAAAAAATTTAATACATCAAATATATTGGAATGGACCTATAATAGCTTCCACATAACCGATCAACACTTCCTTTAACTCCACATGACCCCAAACATATTGGGTCGATACCATTGTTGAGACAACACCAAAATACACCAATTGGTTATCCACAAACTGACATGCATACTTCCAAAAAATATGCCACTTGGACCACACACTCTTTTGACACCTATAAACACTTCCTCAAATTTGCATAACCAGATGTGCTTCCATGGTGGAATGCAGACCAATCCAAACAAGTACTCTACACTGGAAACACTATCACTAGTAAACTCGATATACTATCAACCATAACTTTTGCACTAGAGTACATGAAGACATAAAACTTTGGATTTAAGGTAATCAATCATGTACCAAAATTACCTTAGAACCACAGACAAAAATACCTCAAGTCGAACCAATGCTGACCAAAAAAATAATGCTCTATACATTGAAAACTATGTTTTGACACTTAGTCAAATAAACAATCCATATGTTCTTTATTGGAGAAAAACATATTTATTTCTATATTGGAATACCATCTCCATGATCACTCATTCTTCATCAACCAACTGTACCTCAATGTAGACATCAAACCACAATGTTGACATCAATGAAAACACTGTATAAGCTCATGTTCATGTTGCCAACAACCACATCAATGACAATTTCCTCAAACTTCCAACAATCTCCCCCTTTGTCATTGATGGAAACATGCATTAAAACGCTTCTCCATGTCTTCTCTAAAATACTCTCCAAATTACTCTCCCCCTTTGACATCAAGGGCAAAGGATGCACACATATTTCCTATTCTATTCTCCCCCTTTGACATTATTCATATATACATGATTTTACCTGACTTACTCATAGACTCCCTCTAACTTATATATACATAGATGCATGAGAGTAACAAAGTTATTAAAGAATCAAACCAACTCCCCCTAACGGTGCTATCCATCTAATCTAATTAAAATTTGCATTGGTATCTATCCTCTAACTTGCACATATATACAATAGAATCTTAAATGCATAAATAGGAAAGAAATATACATAGATTAACTGGAAGAAGTGTATGACACCTGCATTTTGCAAGGTGTGCCTACCAATCCTTTTTACCATCCTCCTATTGATTCTTGGCTAGTCCAAGCATGCAGTTAACAACCTCAAATTCCATGAGGAGTTCTTCAAATTCATCCAAAGTATTAGGTACCAGATTCATCTTTACTGCTTTCTTTGCATTATTCAGAGCACTGGATATGGGTGTGAACTTTGCATTCACCAAGTCTTTGAGTTGTCCAAATTGTATTATAATCTTTTCTTTTTTCTCCTACAACTGGAAGTATTGTTCATGCAAATTTTTAATTGTTTCTCTTGTCGATACATCTGCATCATTTTCTAGATCATAGGCACCAAATTCCTTATCAATCTAGGACTCAATGGAGTCCATCTCAATCTTTATGTTCTTTGTTGAACTGGGCCACTTCAAACAAAACTAAAATAAATCCTTGTCCTCTACAAGACAATTCTACACATCCTTCAAGTTGTTATGTAATTTACCATGTGCAGTAGCACATTTATCTGTTATGTCCACCAACCTTCTATCATTCATCTTCTTATTGACCTCCTTCTCCAACTTCTCTTCAAGGCCAAAAACATATTCTTTGAAAGAATCAAGTAAAAGCTTGAAATTTTGCACACCAGATAAAGAATTTTCAATACTTACTCTATGAATATTCTCCTGTAGCACCTTCACTACTTCATCTATCAGCTCTACACTCTTTTTATGTGTCTACAATATATCTTTTCTAGAAAATTCATGGAATGCATCGTCGAGTTGTAACTTGTGCAAAGGGGCCATCTTGTCCATATCAATTTGCCCATGTTGCATTGGAATTTGTAGTGACTAGGCAGAAACAACAAGTTGGAACTGTAAGTGCATGCTCAATAGACTCTTCAATCAATCTCCAGAGGTTTTGGAATATTCTCCAACCATCTTTATACAAGAGGGTACCACACCCCTCTACTGATCACCCACTCACAAACATAAAATAAACCCATAGAAAAAGCGTTGCTTGAATTCATCATTCAACAAACAACTATTGCAGGAAAACTCTAATTTCATTAGTTCAAATACAAATTACAATGGTTGGACTTTCATGGCCTCCTCCTTCACAAGGAAAATACTTCTCTATTTTTCACTTCATAACAGTCTACATTACCACATCACATGGCTTAGATCTGCTCATTACTTCAAGATCAGTCTACATTTTCTCCTCTAACCTCTTATCGACCTTTCAAACACTTGTTAATTTACACTTAAGTTTCTTACACTTCTCTGGAATTCGTGGCCCTTTTAGTCTCTCTAAATTTTAATTGATTTGAATGACAATCTTTATTAAATCCCTCACCACCATCTTACTGTTGCCTCCATAACAAATTTAAGGTAGCCTCTCAGGAACTCGTTCTACAATGTCAATTTGTCCTTCTTTTCCAAAGGCACAACCCTCCACACAACCTCTATTATCTCTCCACATGCCTCACCCACCCATTCAACAACACCCCCTCCATCTTACTTAGCGTAGCCCCTCTACTTCCACACTATCTCTCCCAAGGACTCCCTTTTTGCAAGCAAAATTATCTCCTTCCTTATATATGTGGCCTGTCTATTTCATTTAATTGATTTTTCCTAGCAATCTCCTCAAACTCTTCCACATGCCCCTTCTCTTGTCCGCCCCTTTGTCTTCCCCCCTCACATTTTTATTTTCATTTTAATTTTATATGCTGACTTTGTAAAAGTGTGTATCTTCATTTCTAATTGCTCGATTTTGCAGCCTCAATACTCACTATACCACTCCTCTAGCATCTTCATAGGTATTCTTCTTTTAAACTATTCATACTCAATGCCACTCTTGTGCTGTCCATTCTAGTAGCTACCCATTCTTGTGTACCCATATCTTCCACCAATCTGCATTCTATTTGGCCACCAGCTTATGCAAGACTCTCCTTTCCCACATTCATTTCATAGCAATGACCCCTCAAACCAGCATAGATTTACTTGGTCTCTTGGTTTTCACTAATCTCCCGTGTATTTATTCATGTCGGTCCTTCTCTCTTTAGCGTGGATTGTTCATATGAGTTGTCGATGGTATACAAAATTCATTACTAAAATATATCTCTACCTATAATCCATCCCTCTTCCCATTTCTTTACTGCATTTAATTATTTATGAAGATTTTGTAATAACATGCCTTTTTGCCTTTCCTTTTGAAGAATACACTTAAAATTGTTTAAATTTCCTCTTTGCACTATTAGAGACCCATAAGCTTTGTCAGAGCGACATTGACATTTAATAAATGGTAAATAAATCATCTGAAAGAAGACAAATAATTAGATTTCTCAAAATATTGAAGTGAAGAGTTGACATTTTGACAATTTATGGTAAACATGTCAATTAATCACCGATGAAACCCACTGAGATCAAGTTGATCCGCAATCCAAGAGCAAAACACCATAACAAAAATTGATATCAAATTGATTTTTTTTTTTGGGTGGTGTATGATCACTCCTATACTTGGATGCTCCTGCATCAAACACAATGGGTAGAAATATTGTGAGCATAGGCTCACAATGGTGGATTTGAGTAGTTGCACTACTCTTTTAGGTTGAATGCAACCCACAGTGAACTCATCGATGTTCAAAGTGTTCTAGATCAATCTTTCTTCTGCTTTTTCCATCATCATGTCGAAACACGCACCACCTTCCTCCAACAATGTTGCACCTTCTTCCTTCTCCCCCTTGTGGACTCATGTCCACCAAAGCTCAATATCCACCGCCAAATGCTTTCCACACCCCTATCCTCTTCCATGGGTTCAAACCCACCTCTAACCATACACCTCCACTAAGATCCTACAACATCCTCCACAATCTCTACTAAAAAATACACAATGTCTACAACATGCTCTTGTCTTCTATCCATCTCACATTTTAATACTGCATCTGAAAATAAAATAACACCATTGAACTAATTTACCTCATCTTCGCTCACAACTACAACATCGAATTTCATTGCAACACCTTCCACTTCCTCATCAGCTACAACTTCTCACTCTTCTCTCTTCGTTGCACTAATGAGCTTCAACTTCATCATCCATTCTTCCTCAATTGTTAGCAAACGTTCCCATAAATCCTCTTTTCAATCTATTGCTACCTCTTCATTGCTCACCTTTGTCTTTTCTTCATTTTCCTTCATGCCTTCATCATGGCATGTCTCGGTTGCTACTTCATCATCTACATTAGTAGGGGCTAAATCTTCCTCTTTCCATCTCAGGCTACAATACTCTTCTTCATTGTCCTCTTTCTTTGTCTCACTCCTCTTCACCTCTCACTCTTTCCAACACTCTTTTCCACTTCTCCTTGAACCATCTTTTCCATCACTTCAAACATTTCATCCTCCACATTATACCAATACTGCTCCCAAAATAGTATTTGCATGGGTTTCCTCACAAACCAACCCATCTTGCATTCTACAATCTCACCTCTCGCAATCTATCATCACTCTAAAAAAAAATTCCTCTATGGCTTCAAACTCTCCACTACTTAGGACTCGTCTACTTGCAACATCCCTCTCAAACTTCTTATCAACCGCTTCACACACTTTATTCTACGTGTGAATTGCCTCCCGTTCGGTGATCTCTTCACACAACACTTGCAAGTCCTGGTGGATCCTCTCCACTCTCAGGACTAACTTCTCTAATACCAATTGATGCAAGAGGGTACTACACCCCTCTACCAATCACCCAGTCACAAACACAAAATAAATCCGCAGACAAAAAATTGCTTCAATTCATCATTCAACAAACAACCATTTTAGGAAAACTCTAATTTCATTACTTCAAATATAAATTACAATGATTGGCCTTTCATGGTCTCCTCCTTCACAAGAAAACTACTTCTCTATTATGAACTTCATAATAGTCTACGTTACCACATCACATGGCTCAGATCTGCTCATTACTTCAAGCTTAGTTTTCCTTTTAGTCTCTTTGTATTTTAATTTATTTAAATAATAATCTTTCACATCCCTCACCACCATCTTAATGTGGCCTCCATAAAAAATTTAAGGTAGCCTCTCAAGAGCTCGTTCTACAATGTCAATTTATCCTCCCTATCCAAAGGCATAACCTTCTACACAACCTCTATTATCTCTCTACACACCTCACCCACCCGTTCATGGGTGCCCTCTCTATCTTAGCATAACCCCTCTACCTTCATGTTGTCTCTCCCAAGGACTCCCTTTTTGCAAGAAAAATTATCTCCTTCCTTATTTGTGTGGCATGTCCATTTCATTCGATTTATTTTTCCTATAAATCTATTCAAACTCTTCCACGCACCTCTTCCCTTGTCCGCCCCTTTGTCTTCCCCTCTCACATTTTTATCTGTATTTTAATTTTATATGTTGACTTTGTAAAAGTGTGTCTCTTCATTTTCAGTTGCTCAATTGTGCAACCTCAATACTCACTATACCACTCCTCTAGCATCTTCATAGGTATTTTTCTTTGAAATTGTTCATACTCAATGCCACTCTTGCGCTATCCATTCTAGTAATTCCCCATTCTTGTGTACCCATATCTTCCACCGATTTGCATTCTATTCGGTTGTCGGCTTATGCAAGACTCTCCTTTACCACGTTCATTCCATGGCAACAACCCCTCACACCAATCTAGCTTTACTCATTCTCTTGGTTTTCACTAATCTCTCATCCATTTCTTCATGTAGGTCCTTCTCTCCTCAGCGTAGATTGTTCATTTGAGTTATCAATGGTATACAAAATTCATTGCCAGAACATGTCTCTGCCTATAATCGATCCCTCTTCCCATATTTTTTACTACATTTAATTGTTTATGAAGATTTTGTAATAGCATTCCTTTTTGCCTTTCCTTTTGAACAATACATTTAAAATTTCTTAAAGTTCCTCTTTACACCATTGGAGACCCATAAGCTTTCTCGAAGCGACATTGAAATTTAATAAATGGTAAATAAATCATCTGAAATAAGACACATAATTAGATTTCTCAAAGTATTGAAGTGCAAAGTTGACATTTTGACAATCAATGTCAAACATATCAATTAATCACCGATGAAATCCACTGAGACCAAGTTGATCCACATTCCAAGAGAAAAACACCACAACAAAAATTGAACTCAAATTGAATTTTTTTTTTGGGTGACACAAAATCTCACCTATACCCGGATGCTCCTACATCACATCTTTACATTTTCTTCATCCTTAGCCTTTTCCTTGTCGCCAATGGTGTCTTCTTCTTTCTCTTCATTCTTCTTTGCATTGTCGAACTCTATCTCATCCTTCTTCTCATCATTAACTAATTTTTCATTGTTATCTAGAGGATGCAAATTTTTTCTATGTTGTGCCTCATTGATCTCCGGGTTGTCTTGTACAACCTCATCTTCAACATTATTCTCTATTTCTGGAGGAGAGTTATGTCTTGTTTGAGTATCCTCCTTTTGCAACTCTAACATTTTCTTCTCCAACAATACCAGTAACATTTCCTTCTTTCGCAGCCACATTCTCCTCTACTGGAGGGGTATCTTTTTGTACATATTCCTTCCCTACATCATGCTCAAGTTCTGCTATGTATCTTCCAATATATGAACTTCCAAAACAAAAACATTCTCATGCATTTATTCTTGAGTGTCTGGTATCATGCCTAGTTCTTTTGCCAAATTGGCAATTTTCTCCACAGTCTCATTTATTAACCTTTCAATAACATTTTTATATCTATTCATTAGTGTAGTGACCCTTTGTTTGGTCTTGAATTTATTTTTATACACTTGAGACAATATTTCTCTATTCTCATCTAAAAGTGGAGCACCAATCTCTTCTAGGGAAAATTCCCTTACCCTTGCCTCTTCATTTATTACCTCTTATCTTCTTGCATACAATGCACTTTTCAAATCTTCAGGCAATTGACCTTCAATATCCTTCATGTTGACCTCAAATGTAACAATATATCTAACAATAGCCTCTTCTATTGTAAACTTATCAATGGCATCCATAGTGGTGTACAAGGTAGCAGTTTTTTCCAACATTTCATTCTCCACTATGCCATTAAATAATGCATCTAATTCCATGGGGCTATGTGTTCTTATTGGGAGGGAAGACTTATCCTTCTTCTTTGCTTCCTAATCTTTTTCTCCTTTATCAGATTTGGCTTTCTTTTCCCTCACATAAATTTTGAACTCCTTTTACTATCCCTCCACCTCTGCTTCACTATTTGTGTCCACAATAGGGTAAAAGCACAAACCTGTGTCACACTTTATAAAGGAATTGGCCAACAACGAAAAAAATTATGAACTTCGACCACATAAAAGTGGTCTTTATGTTTTGAATTTCAAAATGATGTAAACTAATGAAATGTAGAAATTTTGATTAAGTTTATTCTTGTAATTTTTTTAATTTAAAAAAAAAATCATTATGTTTTTATCAATTTAAGGACAGATATTGGAATGCTAAAAATTTTAGAAAAAAGTGACTTCACGGGTCGTCAAGAAACAAATTGAAAAAAAATAAATTTCTCCCTAATTCTTTTTTCTCCAAATAGGTAACTTCAATATCTTGTGCATGGAAAAAAAATTCAAATTTTGATGTATATTTTTCTCATAATAACATTTTAAAGTCAAACTTGTTAGAATTTGACAATTTTCACAAGTCATCAACTATTGTCTATTTTTTAATTATTTTCAAAAAACAAATTATACCCTTTTGAAGAAGACTCTCTCCTCTTGTGCCCCATATATTTTTAAAAAAAAATTAATTTATGTTTTACTATTTTTTAAAATTTCTAATCAGCCTCTTTTTTAATTTTAACAACCTACTTGCATTATTTTAAAAATAAAATATATTAAAACTAATCAAAATACTAAAAAAATTTATATATTTGGATTCACCACTTTGACCTCTACAAAAGGGTATTTTTCTTTTTTTTTAAACATCATTGTGACTGAAAAATACTTAGTTAAATTTGAAAGTTTCAAAAAAATTCTAAAAAAAGCTGAGTTGGTTGCCAACTAGGATGCCAACTAGACAGTTTCGGCCAAAAGGGTTTCCATAGAAAGGGTTTCGGCTAAAACCCTTTCTATAGAAAACTCACACAAAATAAGCCAATTTCAAAGCTGCAAAGGGAAAAAAATATTTTTTTGGTTTCGACTGAAACCTTGTGTGCCACGTATATGCCACATGGTTTCGGCCGAAACTTTTTCAGCCAAAAATAGTTCGCTCGGAACTATTTATTTGGCCAAAAGTGTGACACAGGTTTGTGCTTTTACCCAATATCAACTTTATTCTTCTTTGCACTTGTCTCTACTTGAGAGACTCCATATTTCCTTTTCCTTATGAGAGGTTCTGCTTCCACCTCTTCCTCTTCTTCATCCACACTCTGATTATCTTCCCTTGTAGACTTAGCCTTCATTCTTCTCTATTGTGGGGCACCTTGTTGCTTCATCGGAGCAGTCTTTACTTTTACAGGCATACTTTGTTGTTTAGTCAGAGTGTTGGTTGACTCATTCCTCTTTGTACCACTGATAGAGGGAAAAATCTAGGAAGACTTGGGGGCAACCAGAGAGGGGGTAGATGTTCTACTAGATCTTCTTGTGCTAGATGCACCTCTTGAAGAGCCAAGCATTCTTTTGGATTTCTCCACTTGTTCCTTTGATAAGTCCACCTCCACAACCTATGCAATCATTTTTTCAACAATTTTCTTTATCTATTTTTGCCTCTAATCCATGTGCACCTCCATAGACTTCTCCTAATATGTTTCATATCTTTCATTAGAGGTGTCTCTAGGATTGCTTAGCATATGGTCATCTAGACCAAAAATTACATCCTTTCCAACTTCATATCCCATTTCTGGGATCCACATAGTTCTAGGCTCAATAACCTCCATTATGCAACAATCCTTGCTCACCATGAAGATGATGTCATTCTTATATTTCTCTACTAGTTTCTTTGGAATTCTTTCTCTGAATTGCATGTTCTCTTGGAATTTTTTAAAGAATCCCCATAGTGATTTATTTTTTGTGTCCTTATCACCTAATCTCATCAAGTGGTCTCTAATTTGATGTGCCACTAGTCCTTCCTTCAACCATAGTATGTTTCTAGTTCCGGGAACCTCATTAAGAAATTAGAAAAGTAAACAAATAATCAAGGTACCAAACTTGAAGGGGTATTAGGAGTCCTTGGTCTTCTACAAATTCTCCATAATTTGTTCCGTCAACAACTCACACAAATCATAATTAGCACCTTTCCTTACCATCTCATATGCAGTGTTGATGGCAATTACAAAAATATATTTCTCTCTATTTTTAAAATATATCTTGTACCCTATCACCGTTGATGCATATTTCATTATAGGGGTCTTTGATGTTTAGGGCTCTCCTATCATATTTCACACTAGTTATAATCATCACTATTTCATTCTTTACCGATTTAAGCATAGGAACCTATATGATTGAACATAATCATGTTACAACCCTAATAGCCTCCTTATTCATTATATGTGGAATATCTAGCCACATAAACTTGTCATGAATCTTTCTCAAGGTGTATTTAACCCACTCATCCACATAGAAAAAGATCAATAAATTATTCCAAACATTGAGCTTCTTCTCCGCCAAATTCTAAAACTTGGGTTTTAACTGAAATTGATCTCTGGTGAGTTCATTAAACCACACATCACCCAACTTAGAGTGGTTTTTCTCTTCCAATTTAGCATGAATGTATATCCTGACATCATGTGTGTGCAACACACCATAAATAATGCTCAAGAATGCACCACCCAAATTAGTCATCATCGACTTATCAGGGTGCCTCTTGGAATTTGGATGAGGTTGGTCCACAACCTCAACAACTTGTGGGGTATACATAGATTCTAATCACAATGAAAGTACTTTTGAAAGTAGGGAAAATGGAAATTGTAAATAACTTTTAATCATTGTCGATTAGGGTTTTGTGCACGAGAATTTTAAAATGCTTCTCTTCGCTCCTTCATTGCTCTTCTCTCCTCGAATAATCATTTGAAAATGACTTAGACACATGTTAAATTTCTTATAAACCCTTTTTGAAATAACCTAATTTGCATTGAATGCACAAATTTGAAGTGATGAAAAAAGCTAATAAACCCTAATTTTAATGAATAGTCACCTTCTATTGCTCTATAAACTTTTGTATCTTGATCTTTTCCATCGGTTTTTTCAATAATAGGTCAAGCATATCAACCTACACCTCATATCCACATGTTGAAGGAATCAACACCATATATTTGGCAAGGTTTTAATGATTGTCTGTTAAAAATCCCCCTGAGCTAAAGCTCTTAACTTTGTTTTTGGAGGAAGCATCTGCACCAGAAGCTAGCACAAACTCATCCTTGACCTCATTCCCCTCTTTATTTTTCCATATTTTATTCATCTTTTTCTTCTTCTCTACTGGATCAACCTTTTTCATCGGATCATTCTTCTTTACCAAATCAACCTTTACATTCTTGCTTCTACAAGACTTAGCAACGTGTCCTAACTTATTGCATTTGTGGCATATGACATTTTGAACAAGCTTACTTCCACTTACTCTAGATCTGCATTGATTAGCCTTATGCCTAAATCTATTGCATGCATAATAGTAGCCATTGAAATATTGAAACATCTTACCATTATTATAGCCATTCATCATTTGATTTATAGATTCACTATCTTTATGACCAAATATTTTGCATGTAAAACACTAATTGGAAAATGATTGAACATTTTGATTTATTTTGCTTCTACATTCCATAGCCTTATGTCCAAATTTATTGTAGGAATAAAAAACCATTAAAATATGGGTACATTTGTGCATTTGGTTATCTGACTAGTGGTTTTTTGAAGTCTTTCCTCTGATTCCATACCTACTTGGCATTGCTCTTCTTGTCCTCAAACTTATTTTTCTCATTGTTTCTACTTTTAAACTTTCTCCTTTTTCAAACCCTAATCCTTCTTTATCTTTAGATCCCTTCTAATTTTCAATCATCTCATCAAGCATTGTAGTACTCTTCTTGAATCTTTATTTTCTCTAGATTTGATCTCAAGGTTACAACTTCTTGTTCAAGCTGTGAGCATTCTTCAGATTTTTCTTTCAATTTAGCATGCAAGTAGTCTTCAACTCTTTTACTTTCTTCCATCTGCAATTTCAAGCTAGGAATGATCTCATTTGATTGCTTGAGATCTTTGATCCTATATGTATCTTTCTTGAGTTTCTTTCTCAATATCTTGATGCATTCATTTGCATCACTAAGATCCTTTTTTAGATCTTTGTTCTCAGATTCTTCTTTATCCAAATCATCCAAGGTAGATTTGAGTTATCCTTTCATATCAATAATGCAATCTTCTTCAGTAAATCCTACCATAGAAATTTCTTCAGGAGGAATAGGATACTTCCTTATATCCATGTGTTCAACTCCAAGATCTACCTTAGCGATCAAGCCAAATGAAGGAACCAAGCTCTGATACCTATTGTTGAACACCCAGAGTACTGAGAGGGGGGTGAATCAGTATTCTCTAAAACCACTTGGTCATTTAAACATTCATTTCAAGCACCATAATCAATTTGTAGTAAGGAAATAAACTATGAAAGCAGCCATCAAAACACAAAACACATGAACATCAAATTTTTATGTGGAAAACCCAAAAAGGGAAAAACCACAATGAGGATTAGCTCGCAATATATTATAACCAGTCATAACATATTATAGAAAGGCTCACTATCAGGTGGACTCACTATCCAGTGGAATCATTGTCTAGAGAATAAGAGAAATAGAAGAGAGGGGTGGCTCACTTCCAAGATTTGAACTACTACAAATGCATCTACAATATGGAGCAAATACAGTTCCACTAAAGCTCAAAACACTAAATCAACACACTTCATATTACTCTGCATTCACATCACATTCGCATGATCTTATTATAAATTTTCATTACACCTTTTCTACATTACATCTCGCATCACATCACATCACTAAAACACCAAAAATGATCTTACATATATACCCATTAAATTTGTAAAAACCTACAACATCAATTAGGTTGGACTAATTAGATGTATCATTCAAAATAATAACTTGTCAGCTCAAGATCAAACATACACGCTTCGTGCCTTAATTAAAAAATTGTAGCACATAAAATAGGCTGGCATGGACCTATAATAGCTTCCACATAACTGATCAACACTTCCTTTAAATCCGCACAACCCCAAACATATTAGGTTGGCACTGCTAGTGAGACAACACTAAAATACACCAAATGATTATCCACAAACTGACATGCAGACTTCCAAAACACACACCACTTGGACAACACACTCTTTTGACACCTGTAAACACTTCCTCAAATCTGAATAACTAGATATGATTCTATGGTGGAATGTGTATCAATTCAAACAGGTACTCTACACTTGCAACATTGTCACTAGAAAACCCGATAGACTGTCAACCATAACTTTTGTACCAGAGGACATAAATACATGAGACTTTGGATTTAAGTTCCTCAAGCACATACCAAAACTACCTTAGAACCATAGACAAAAATACCTCAAGGCGAACCAATGCAGACCAAAAAACTAATGCTCTATATTTTGAAAACTATGTTTTGACAATTTCAAATAATCAATCTATTTGTTCTTCACCAAAGAAAAACATCTGCATTTCTATATTGGAATACCATCTCCATGCTCACACATGCTTCATCAACCAACTGTACCTCAATGTAGACATAAAACCACAATGTTGACATCAATGACAACACTGTATAAGCTCATGCTCATGTTGCCAACAATCATATCAATGACAATCTCCTCAAACTTCCAACAAATATTTCCCCAAGGAATTCATTGAGTTATATAAGAATGTAGGTATTTCTTAGAAAAATACTACACCTTACACAACCCAACAAATTATGGTTACAAAAAGAAAGAATTTAACCTTAATAGAAAGATTCAAAAGCATGTTGATTTATGCAATTAGATCAATGTTTATGGCTAGAGGTTGTAAATACTATTTGTTATTTGATTCTTAGATCTCCTTTCTTGGCTCTTGTTCATAAAACGCCTTATGAAGTGTAGATGAGTAAAAATCCTTGTGTTTCACATTTAAAGGTCTTTGGTTGTGAGGCTTATGTTCGTGTGCATCAAGATAGAAGATTTAATTTGGATACAAAATATCATACATGCATCTTTGTAGGCTACATTGCAAATGTAAAAGGTCATAATTTTTGGAACCCTCAAACCTAGAAATTTTTTTTTCTAGAGATGTGATTTTCAAGGATTTAGATCTTTTTCAAGTCCAAAACAACCAAATGCAAAAGGTGGGACAAACATAGTACACTTTGAGATTAAGGTTGAGAATCAAGAAGTTGTACATAAGGAAGAATAGATATGTGGATCAAAGAATGGAGAGGAAGAAGAGCATTCAAATGGTAGTTCAAATGAGGATGTATAGGATCAGTTTACAAAAGAAAAAGTAGAAGCCTTTATTCCTTTCTTGAGGAGCTCCATGAGACAATGATATCCATTTGATAGGTATAACCCACTAGATTTCCATTGC
Source organism: Sequoiadendron giganteum (assembly GCA_007115665.2). NCBI lineage: Eukaryota > Viridiplantae > Streptophyta > Pinopsida > Cupressales > Cupressaceae > Sequoiadendron > Sequoiadendron giganteum. The sequence continues at coordinate 475,497,237 of CM021109.1, forward strand.
ATTTTTTATTTTTTTGAGTATTGGTGATTAACCTAGATATTTAAGGGAGGACATATCTTTGGAGGATAGCGAATCTTGGATGTAGGCCATGTAGGAGGAGGTGATGGTTTTAGATGTTGTTATTTTTCCCAAGGGAAGAAAACTAATTGGTTGCAAATGGGTGTATAAGACAAAATTTTATAAAAATGATAGGTTAGAGTGGTATAAGTCCAAAACAATGGCCAATGGATACTCTCAAAGAGAGGGAGTCAATTTAGGTGAGATTTTCTCTCCTATTTCTAAGCTAACTTCTATTAGATTCCTATTATATATTTCCATAGAGTTAAGAAAATGGATGTTAAAACTACTTTCTTGCATGGGTATCTTGAGGGGGAGATTTATGTGTGACATCATGATGGTTTTTTTGTGAAGGGGAAGGAACACTTGGTTTAATAGTTAAAACAATCATTATATGGTAAAAATAGCCAGCCAAGATGTTGTACCAAAATTTTGATTATTTTTTATTAAGTATAGGTTTTTTTAGGAGAAAATAGGATCACTATGTTTATGTTAAAATTATTGATGATTAGTTTTTAATGAGTGTCTTGTATGTGGATGATATGGTGTTTATTGGTAGCAATAAGGTGATGACTAGGGAGCTCAAAACTTGGCTTTCTAGCACATGTTATATGAAATATTTTGAGTTTTTAAAATAAATTCTTAGGAGAAAAATCAACAAGGATCAAGTTCATAAAATATTTGTTTAATTTAAGGTAAGTATGTTGCTACCATTTTGTATTAGTTTAGTATGTATGATTGTAAACTAGTGAGTATTCTATTTTCATCGAAACTAATATTTGTTTAGATATGTGTCCTGAATTGGATGATTAATTTGAGGAATTGTCTAATGTGTCTTATGGCGGTATTATTGGTAGCCTAATGTATGCAATGGTTTGTATTAGACAAAATATTATTCATTTCATGGGATTTTTTTACTAGGTTTATGTCTAACCTTGGTAAGGAGCATTAGTCTTATGTTAGTAGGGTTTTTAGATACTTGCATCACACTTATGGTTACTATTTGTGTTATTATGGTACTAATGATATGGATAATTCATTGTACATACATACTTTTGTGGATGAAAATTGGGCAAGAGACTTGAATAGTTGAAGGTTTTTTATTGGCTATGCGTTTTCTCAGCTTGGTTGTGCATTGAGTTAGATGAGTAAAAGAAATCCAATGGTTGTTTTTCAACTATTGAAGGAGAGTATATGGTTGCTACACATGTTCTAAGGATTTATTTTGGATACAAATACTTTGTACAAGCATTTTTTTTATTATAGGGCTATTAAAATCAATTGTGACAATTAGAGTGCTCTTTCTTTGGCCAAGAAATCCATGTATCATGCTCTTACTAAGCATGTTTATTTCCAGTATCACTTTATCCAAGAGATGGTAGAGAATGGTAAGGTCATGTTATAAAAATTTGACACTCATGAGAATGTTGTAGATTCCTTCTCAAAGCTAGTACCTATGGATAAGTTCTCTAGGTGCAGGAAGGCCATGGATCTTGGTTCTTGTACTTAGATTCATTTATATATTTCCTATAGATGTATTTGCAATGTTCAATGTTAAGTGAGAGAATGTTAGGATTAAGGTGTCACTTAACTTGCAATCATATTTATAATTTTGTGTCTCCAACACTCTTTGAAAGTGTACTTGGATGCCTAGGGATTGATTGGAGAAATAATACATTTATTCCCATATATTCATAAAGATGGAGCATAATGTGACAATTATGTCTGACTTTGAGGTTATTTAAGGAATTTTTGCATTCCTAAGCACTAAAGGAAGGATTTAAATTATGATGGATGGGGATCAAGTGATAGTTGAGTTCAAAATGGACCTATATACTCGAGGATGTGATCCATCAAGAGTTATTGGTAAAATATTCCTTTGTATTTATGAAGACTCCACTACAAAAAATCACTATTATTAGCTCTCTTTTTTGCTTCCACCCACTATTTTAATGTATTTTTCTCTAATTTTTTGAAAAATTCAGCACTATTTATCGGGTTGGAGGCATTTTTGTCATTTTTTGTCCCGATTAGGACAAGTAGGCGCTAATTAGTGTTGGATTTAGTGTCAAATTTATCGCCAGACTTAACACCAGATTTAGCGCCAGATTTAGCACCGAATTTAGCACCAGATTTAGTGCCAGATTTAGCACTGGATTTAGCGGCGCTAGATTTAGCGTCAGGTTTAGCACTGGATTTAGACAATGGCATATTGGCAAGAGATATTAACTTGTCTCATCAACACCGGAAACCAACATCAAAGGAACATAAGATCTAATATCGATGAGACATTGAGATATCGGTAAGACAAATAAGATTGTCTCATCGAAACTCTTCAAGTAATGATCAAAAGCATACACTGCTATACCGCAGGGAAGGTGAGAAACATATGTGGTAGAGTGGTATACACCACAACCCCGCTACTAGAAGGCTTTCGTGAGGTGGCGATATACAATGGTACCGCCAGACAGTCTGAAGCCTCTTGTGGTATGGCGGTATACACCGCACTACCGCCAGACAGTCAAAAGCCTCTCGCAATACGGCGGTATACACCGCACTACCACCAGATAGTTAGAAGCCTCTCGCGGTATGGCGGTATACACCGCACTACCAATAGACAGTTAGAAGCCTCTCACGGTATGGTGGTATACACCGCACTTCCGCCAAGTAGTAAGAAATCTCTCGTGGTATGGCGGTATACCGTGCCACCACACCTCTCTCACAATCATCTAGCGGTACAGAGGTAAAAGAATGAACTTAATACTTATGAATTTAATAGATAATAGTAATTTTTTATTATAAAATATATGTATTTTGTTTTCTAGATTTGTTTGAATATTAAAAGATTTAATGATTAAACATATTTAAATTTTTTCACATCAATATTTTCGCTGCCATGATGAGTTAGGACAAAATATCCAAGCCCTAATTTTTAACTCTCATTTTCACTTGGTTTTTTCAAGCTCCCTTGCCCTGCACATGCCCCCATCATTAGAGTTTGAAACCTTGAGCTTTCTGAAGGATTATCTATCAATTTTCTCACTGATTTTGAGAGTTTTCTTCATAGAAATTTTTGTTGAGGCCAAACCAGGTAAAGCTTTCATGGTTCATCATTTGTTTCCACTTATCTGAATGTGTTTTCAAAGACATTCCTTCTTGGATTCTCATGCATTTTTCTTTTGCTTTACTCTGTCGATGCCTTTCTTTTCTTGAGGCTAACATCAAAGCACTTCTAGAGCTCGCATTTCCTCGAACAACAAGAAGTTGAGTAAGTTTCTATGCACCATTTCTTTGTATCTTACCTCTATTTTCTGTCAAAACAAGCTCGATTTGGACTCAATAGATACAAATGAATGGGTGTTTTATTTCTACCATGCATCCTTATTTTGTAACCCTTCTATCTTGGCTCAGCTTCTTTGGGCTTAGCTCACTAGCAAAAGAAATGAAACAAATCATACTCTCCATATTTGGTTTGATCAAACAATGAAATATTTTTTTATTTCTACATTTTTTCTCTTTCCTGGTGATAGCTTGGTCGCAGCCTCTCTAGAATATTTTTTCTATTTCCAATAAGAACAGAGTGTAAACTTTTCTTTGTTTTATTTTTGAGCCTCCTTCATGGCTCCATGATTATGGTCACGGGCTCTATTCAATGGCATTCTGGGTTTGTCTTTGATTTGGGGTTTTTCGAAAACTCGTGACTCCTACTGCAGATACGAGCTCTCAGAAAAATGAGTGCAAGCCTTTTGGCACGATCTTTCACTTCTCAGAAAGAAAAATAAATCCTTCCACATTTGGGGCTCGGCCTAGAAACCCTAAACCATGGGTTTCTAATATTTTGCATATCCTTCTCCTTTCTTGCAAGTATTTTACATTTTCATTTTTCAGAACCCGCTTCACAAGACAATTGCATTGTTTTTTTGTATGTTAATTTTTCTCTGAACAAGACAAAAATGGAGATGATTGATGCAGAGCATGTTGGGTTTCAAAGGTCTTCAAAGAAACAAGCATAGATTTTTGCAATATCACTTGTATAAGCCTCTAAGAAGCTTCTTAGGCTACTAATTTGTAATTAGTTTCCAATGGATTGTTTGCTCTTTCTTTGCCAATTTCCTATTTTATAGGGAGTTATGGTCTATTTCTTTCCAATCACAAGGTGCATTTCAGTGAACTTGACCATTCTGAATTATTTAAATGTAGACACCATATGGTCGATGCTGAATGCTATTTCTACTCCAAGGTACTTTGACTTCTTCCTTAGATATTGAGATTCCCTCAAGACATGAATTTGGTTATCATAGCTCTAAACACTCATTTCAACATGAAGAATGCATCAATGCATAGTAGAATTTGTAAAGCACTTGTCTTTGATTATGAATGTTTTAGATTGTTACATATATTCATGATCATATTCTCATGATAGATTCCTTTGAAACTTGTGACAGGTATGTATTTGAGGACCAAATTGAGTTTATCAAGGAATCGGTACTTGAAGGAGAACAGGTACTTTAACAAATTAGCTCATATGTTGATGTTTTGAATTGTATATCAGATATCTTCTTTTAATTTAAATAGTAATAAGATATATGTTTCTTGCTTTGGTTGATTGGACTAAACTTTAGAGAACAAATGGAAAATGTTTTAGAGTTTTATATGTATTTTTATAACTTTACAACATTGATTCACTACAACAAAACAGGAAATTAGCGCCTAAAATAGCACCGGATTTTAGTGCATTTGATTTCATGAATTGGGCACTTCTGTTGGTGCAAAACTCAATGCAAATTGGCATGCTCACTTCGGCGCCATATTTAGCCTTGGATTTAGTGCCAGGTTTAGCACCGGATTTAGCGCCAGGTTTAGCGTCGACTTTTGTTTCTTCCAATTTGGCTTCTGGTTTTGCTTCTTGTGTTGCTTCCACGTTTACTTCTGGTTTTTCTTCCAATTTTTCTTCCAGGTTTTCTTCAAGTTTTGCTTCAAGTTTTGCTTCCACGTTTGCTTCTAGTTTTGCTTCCAATTTTGCTTCCACTTTTGCTTCCACTTTTGCTTCCACTTTTGCTTCCAATTTTGCTTCCAATTTTACTTCCAATTTTGCTTCCAATTTTGGTTTTGATATAACGTGACTTCTTTCATCTAGCTTTGCTTCCATTTTTGCATCTTTTGTTGCTTCTAATATGGCTTCTATTATTGCATCTTTTTTTGTTTCTAAAATTTCTTTCATTATTACTTCTTTGTTTGCTACCTAAATTGCTTCTATTTTTGCTTCCTAGATAATGCCAAGTTTTGCTTCCAAGATTGCTTCTAGTTTTCTTCTAGTTTGGCTTCCATTGTTGCTTCCTTTTTTTCTTTTAAAAATGCTTCTTGTTTTGCTTCCATTTATTAATTTGACATGTTTTATTTCAATTTAATTAGTTAAATATATCATGCCTCTTAAATAACTCATCTAATTAAATAAAAATATAATGATTATAACATGATCATCATTTATAATTAAAAAAAGTGATTCAAATATCTATATAAGTAGATCAAAACAAGTGATTAAAACAAGTGAGTCAAATATGCCACTAGATTAATAACATGTCAAAATGATACATGTCCAACAATCGACATAAGTAAAAATGATACATGTACAAATGATATAAGTAAAAATGATAAATTATATAGCTCAAAATGATACAAGTCAAAATGATACATGCCCAAATGATATAAGTCAAAATGATACATGTCAAAATGATACAACTCAATAATATGGTATTGCAAGCCATGAAAATGATACATATTATAGTAACCATGAAAAGAGGCATCATAACGATATATCAACAATGATCCATGATGTAGTCTATATGATCATGAATGTCACTGGCTACTACTAGCAACTGCCTCATCATCATCATCACCATCGTCATCATCATCATTGTCATCAACCTTGATGTGTTTTGTATCTACGTCATCATCATCCTCTGCCATGTGATCTTTACCAAAACCAACATATTTTGGATCTATATCATGAGGATCATCTTGATCTTCTGGAAGACCCATTTTCTGCAAAAAAATCATTTAAAATGAAAAGTTATTATTTATTTCATGCAATAATTTATTTTTCTGTTATATATCTAATATTACAACATGTGAAACAAAACCATAATCATATTACATCATATCAAAGTGCATATACCATAATAAAATATCAAAAACGTTACAACAAATATGTCATTTCAATGATGTAAAACATGCAACAATTCTAATAAACGTTAGTAAAATATGTCAGCATTTGGTGGAAGAGGAAGAAAGATGACTAGAACTCTGGAGGCCCACCATAATGGATTTCTATATTCAACCATGAGAGTAGAAGAGAGAGCTAATATCATGTATCAAAATATTAAGCATGCATTCTTCTAGCCAGTGGAGAAGGAGATGATTAATTTGCTTCATTTTCATTTGCATTACCATATCATGGTGTGAACCAAGAAGACCAAGGATGTCCAGTTTTATGTGGAGGTAATGGATGTGGTCCAAACTTTAGGAGGGGCAAGAAGGTCAATGTATGATCTTGATGAAATTGAGGAAGAACAGCAAGAGAGGGACAAGAAAAATAAAATCAATGCAGAGTTTCAAGGATTTATCAAGTGAGTAACAGAGCTATGGGAGCAGCCTCATCTAAAATATTTTGAACTAGAGTTTGATATACCATTTAGAGATCTTGGTTTTCATGGAGTTCCTTTCAAAGCGTCTACTTTTATTGTTCCTATGATAAACTATTTGGTAGAGTTGGTGGAATTACCTTTCTTAGTAATCACTATTAGTGAGATTGAGATTGTTAACCTTGAGAGAGGGCTTGGGAAAAAGGAATTTGATATGGCTATTGTTTTCATCCAATACAACCATTGCAAGAAAAGTTAAGCTAGCATCAAATAACCAACAATTTTGAAAATAACATGAAAATTTTTAGTTGTTGCTATGTCAGGAATAAAATAAAAGGAAAAAATGTTCCTTCCAGTGGCTTGATGATTGCAAATGAGGATTTATTGAATTTTCGTGGAGTAAAATGAAAATTAAAAGTAGTTGATTCATATAATATATGTACATTAAACATTTTATGGTGCAAAATTATTTCTAATGCCTTCTATAGCTAAATGCTACACTCATTTCAGGCATTAAGAATGCATCCCACCTAGAGTTTGTGTGACATTCTTTTTGTCCTAGAATCCTTTTCAAAATCATCACCCTCAGCTTGATTTAGGATAAAACATCAATAATGAGAAAATTATCAAAAAATCAAAAAGTGAATAATACAGAATTTATGTTGTAAAGTTAAAAAGTCTTATAAAAATACATATAAAACTCTAAAACATTTTCCATTTGTTCTCTAAAGTTTAGTCCAATCAACCAAAGCAAGAAACATATATCTTATTACTATTTAAATCAAAAGAAGATATCTGATATACAATTCAAAACATCAACATATGAGCTAATTTGTTAAAGTACCTATTCTCGTTCAAGTATAGATTCCTTGATAAACTCAATTTGGTCCTCAAATACATACCTATCACAAGTTTCAAAGGAATTTATTATGATAATCTGACCATGAGTATATGTAACAATCTAAAACATTCATAATCAGAGACAAGTTCTTTACAAATTCTACTACGCATTGATGCATTCTTCATGATGAAATGAGTGTTTAAAGCTATAATAACAACATTATGTCTTGAGGGAATCTCACTGTCTAAGGAAGAAGTCAAAGTGCCTTAGAGAAGCAATAACATTCAACATCGACCATATGGTGTCTACATTTAAATAATTCAGAATGGTCAAGTTCACTGAAATGCACCATGTGATTGGAAAGAAACAAACCATAACTCCCTATAAAATAGGAAATTGGCAAAGAAAGAGAAAACAATCTTTTGCAAACTAATTACAAATTAGTAGCCTAAGAAGCTTCTTAGAGGCTTACATAAGTGATCTTGCAAAAATCTATTTTTGTGTCTTTGAAGACCTTTGAAGCCCACCATGCTCTACATCAATCATCTCCATTTTTGTCTTGTTTAGAGAAAAATGAACATACAGAAAAACAATGCAATTGTCTTGTGAAGTGGGTTCTGAAAAATGAAAATGTAAAATACTTGCAAGAAAGGAGAAGGATATGCAAAATATTACAAACCCATGGTTTAGGGTTTCTGGGCCGAGCCCCAAATGTGGAAGGATTTATTTTGCTTTCTGAGAAGTGAAAGATCATGCCAAAAGGCTTGCACTCATTTTTCTGAGAGCTCATATCTACAATAGGAGTCACGGGTTTTCAAAAAAACCCAGATCAAATACAAACCTAGAATGCCATTGAATAGAGTCTACGACCATAATCATGGAGCCATGAAGGAGGCTCAAAAATATAATAAATAAAAGTTTACACTCTATTCTTTTTGGAAATAGAAAAAATATTCTAGAGAGGTTGTGACCGAGCTATCACTAGGAAAGAGAAAAAATTAAAAAATTAAAAAACATTTCATCATTTGATCAAACCAAATATGGAGAGTATGATTTGTTTCATTTCTTTTTCTAGTGAGCTAAGTCTAGAGAAGCAAAGCCAAGATAGAAGGGTTACAAAATAAGGATGCATGGTAGAAATAAAACGCCCATTCATTTGTATCTATTGAGTCCAAATCGAGCTTGTTTTGATAGAAAACGAAGGTAAGATACAAAGAAATGGCACATAGAAACTTACTCAATTTCTTGTTGTTCGAGGAAATGCGAGCTCTAGAAGTGCTTTGATGTCAACCTCAAGACAATCAAGGCATCAAAAGAGTAAAGCAAGAGAAAAATGCATGAGAATCTGAGTAGGAATGTCTTTGAAAACACATTTAGATAAGTGGAAACAAATGATGAACCATGAAATATTTACCTGATTCAACCTCAATAGAAATTTTTGTGAAGAAAACTCTCAAAATCAGTGAGAAAATTGACACATACTCCTTCAGAAAGCTTGAGGTTTCAAACTCTAATGATGGTGGCATGTGCAGGGCAAGGGAGCTCAAAAAAACCAACTGAAAATGAGAGTTAAAAATTAGGGCTTGGGTATTTTGTTCTAACTCATCATGGTGTAAAAAATATTGATTTGAAAAAACTCAAATATGTTTAATCATTAAATCTTTTAATATTAAAAAAAAATTAGAAAACAAAATACATATATTTTATAATAAAAAATTACTATTATCTATTAAATTCATAAGTGTTAAGTTCATGCTTTTACCTCTGTACCGTTGGATGATTGTGAGAGAGGTGTGGTAGCACGGTATACCGCCATACTGCGAGAGATTTCTTACTGCCTGGCAGTAGTGCGGTGTATACCGCCATACCGCGGGAGATTTCTTACTACCTGGCGGTAGCCATTCTATTTGAATATAGATAGAGGTAGGGCGAGATGGGGAGATAGAGAAATCCAAGATAAGCCCAATATAGATAGAGGTAGGGCTTTATTGAAGTTGAGTTTGTAGTGGAGTATAGATAGGGCCCTCCAGATAGAGGTAGAGGTATGGAGGCCCAACTAGAGATTAGATATCAATGGATAGCCCAGGTAGTGCGATGTATACTACCATACCGCAAGAGGCTTCTGATTGTCTAGCGGTAGTGCGGTATACCGCCACCCGCGAAAGCCCTCTAGTAGCGGGGTTGCGGTGTATACCGCTCTACTGCATATGTTGCTCACCTTCCTGACGGTATAGTGGTGTATGCTTTTGATCATTACTTGAAGAGTGTTGATGAGACAATCTTATTTTTCTTACCGATATCTCAATGCATCATCGACATTAGATCTTATGTTCCTCTGATTTTGGTTGTCAATGTCGATGAGATAAGTTAATATCTCTTACCGATATGCCACTGTCTAAATCCAGCACTAAATTTGATGCTAAATCAGGCACTAAATCCTGCCATACCGCTGGATATTTCTTACTACCTGGCGGTAGTGCAGTGTATACTGCCATACCGCGAGAGGCTTCTAACTATCTAGCGGTAGCACGGTATACTGCCACCCTACGGAAGCCTTCTAGTAGTGGGGTTGCGGTGTATACCGCTTACCGATATCTCAATGTATCATCAACATTAGATCTTATGTTCCTCTGATGTTGGTTGTCGGTGTCGATGAGACAAGCTATATCTCTTACCGATATGCCACTGTCTAAATCCGACGCTAAATCTAACGCCAAATTCGGTGCTAAATCTGGCGCTAAACCCGACACGGATGCAAAAAGCGCTAAAAATGGTGTCAGCTTGATAAATAGCGTCGACTTTTTCAAAAAATTGGAGAAAAATACATTAAAATAGTGGGTGGAAGCAAAAACAAAATAAAAAAGGGAACTAATCATAGGTATTTGTTGTAGTGATTATGTATTATTCACTTGTGTTTTTTTGTTAATTTTCTCATTATTGATGTTTTATCCTAAATCAGGTTGAGGGTGATGATTTTGAAAAGGATTCTAGGGAAAAAATAATGTCACTCAAACTCTAAGTGGGATGCATTTTCTTAATTCCTGAAATGAGTGTAGCATTTAGCTATAGAAGGCATCAGAAATAATTTTGCACCATAAACTGTTTAATGTACATATATTATATGAATCAACTAATTTTAATTTTCATTTTACTCCACGAAAATTCAATAAATCCTCATTTTCAATCATCAAGCCACTGGAAGGAACATTGTTTATTTTATTCCTGACATAACAACAACTAAAAATTTTCATGTTATTTTCAAAATTGTTGGTTATTTGATGCTAGCTTAACTTTTCTTGCAATGGTTGTATAGGATGAAAACAATAGCTATATCAAATTCCTTTTTCCCAAGTCCTACTCTCTCAAGGTTAACAATCTCAATCTCACTAATAGTGATTACTAAGAAAGGTAATTCCACCAACTCTACCAAACAGTTTACCATAGGAAAAATAAAAGAAGACGCTTTGAAAGGAACTCCATGAAAACCAAGCTCTCTAAATGGTATATCAAACTCTAGTTCAAAATATTTTAGATGAGGATGCTCCCATAGCTCTATTACTCGCTTGACAAATCCTTGAAACTCTGCATTGATTTTATTTTTCTTGTCCCTCTCTTGTTGTTCTTCCTCAATTTCATCAGGATCATACATTGACCTTCTTGTCCCTCCTAAAGTTTGGACCACATCCATTACCTCCACATAAAACTGGACATCCTTGGTCTTCTTGGTTCACACCATGATATGGTTATGCAAATGAAAATGAAGTAAATTAATCATCTCCTTCTCCACTGGCTAGAAGAATGCATGCTTAATGTTTTGATACATGATATCAGCTCTCTCTTCTGCTCTCATGGTTGAATATCGAAATCCATTATGGTGAGCCTCCAGAGTTCTAGTCATCTTTCTTCCTCTTCCACCAAATGCAGGCATATTTCACTAACATTTATTAGAATTGTTGCATGTTTTACATCATCGGAATGACATATTAGCTGTAACATTTTTGAAATTTTATGGTATGTGCACTTTGATATGATGTAATATGATTATGGTTTCGTTTCACATGTTTTAATACTAGATATATAACAGAAAAATAAATTATTGCATGAAATAAATAATAACTTTTCATTTTAAATGATTTTTTTTTTCAAAAAACAGGTCTTCCAAAAGATCAAGATGATCCTCATGATATAGATCCAAAATATGTTGGTTCTAGTACAGATCACATGGCAGAGGATGACGACGACGTAGATACAAAAGACACTGAGGCCGATGACGACGATTATGATCACAATGGTGATGACGATGATGAGGCAGTTGCTAGTAGTAGCCAGTGACATTCATGATCATATAGACTACATCATGGATCATTGTTGATATATCGTTATTATGCCTCTTTTCATGGTTACTATAATATGTATCATTTTCATGGCTTGCAATACCATATTATTGATTTGTATCATTTTGACATGTATCATTTTGACTTATGTCGACTGTTAGACATGTATCATTTTGGCATGTTATTAATCTAGTGGCATATTTGACTCACTTGTTTTGATCTACTTATATAGATATTTGAATCACTTTTTTTAATTATAATTGATGATCATGTTATAATAATTATCTTTTTATTTAATCATATGAGTTATTTAAGAGGCATGATATATTTAACTAATTAAATTGAAATAAAACATATTAAATTAATAAATGGAAGCAAAACAAGAAGCATTTTTAAATTTAAAAAAGGAAGCAACAATGGAAGCCAAACTAGAAGCAATCTTGGAAGCAAAACTTGGCATTATCTAGGAAGCAAAAACATAAGCAATTTAGGGAGCAAACAAAGAAGTAATAATGGAAGAAATCTTAGAAGCATCAGAAGATGCAATAATAGAAGCCATATTAGAAGCAACAAAAGACATAAAAATGGAAGCAAAGCTAGATGAAAGAAGCGATGTTATATCAAAAGCAAAATTGGAAGCTAAACTGGAAGTAAAATTGGAAGAAAAATTGGAAGCAAAAGTGGAAGCAAAATTGGAAGCAAAACCAGAAGCAAACCTGGAAGCAAAACCCAAAGCAAAACTGGAAGAAAAACCGGAAGAAAACTTGGAAGCAAAATTGGAAGCAAAACTGGAAGCAAACGTGGAAGAAACACAAGAAGCAAAACTAGAAGAAAAATTGGAAGCCAAACTGGAAGCAACAAAAGTCGACGCTAAATCTGGTGCCGAAGTGAGCATGCCAGTTTGTGTTGAGTTTTGCACCAACAAAATTGCCTAATTCATGAAATCAAATGCACTAAAATCCAACGCTATTTTAGGTGTTAATTGCCTGTTTTGTTGTAATGCTCGTTGATTGAGCTCATGTGACACCTATGTGAATTTATTTAATGAATTTAAATTATTCTCAGAAGATACTTTCCAAGGTAAGTATGGAGTTTTAGCATGATACTATGGTTTTCGTATTAATTGTTTTAGTAAAACCATTTGTGGTTTTGACCTCTCTCCTTTCCTATATTGGATTTATGAGATGGTGGTTTCATGTCATTATTTATAGCTATATTGGTGTTTTTGAAGTGTTGTCAAAGTTTAGAGTGTTACTGTGTTTATATTGTTCTATATAAATAGAATGTTAATACATAACTTTTTATCTTTCTCTAGTGGATTTTTTTCCTTAGAGGATGTCCCCACATAAATCCCATGTCTATATGGTTTGCTGATTTTATTTTTGTTTTTGATTTGTGCATCTACATAATATTTTTTTATGGTAATCCTAGATAAAGAAACATATTTGAAATTTTCATGCACTCTGTAGAATATTTTATTGCATTATTATCACCTTATTTCTCAAAAATTTTAAGTAGGTTTTGCAGTCAAACAATAATGACATGGTCTATAGACTATTGTGTCTTACTATTCAAAGACTATTCAATATCACCTAGAGCATACATAGTGTCCTTATAATACTTGGACCATAATCAACCAACTATTTGGAGATCTACTTAATACTCCATATATTTGTGATGTTTCCTTAGCTGACCATACATCTATAGATGTCACTAAGACAATTATAGAAATTCCTTCTTGTAATGCTTCTACAATAATCATGACTTCTTTGAAGGCTTATAATGACTATTTAGCAAGATCATTCTTCTCTATAATATCTATGAGGATAGGATGCATACTTACTAAAAATCTCACATATGCTTGTAGAATCTCAAATTTGGGATCTTGACAACAATATTGAGGATCTTGTTATCCTCTTTAGTGACAACTCTCTTAAAGCTCCATAACCTTCTTTGAATGTAATCAAAGTACATATAAACCCTCTTGTTCCATCTTCTCCTCTATTTTCTTTCATGTTAATGCATTTTATAATTGTACTTGATTCTATTTGTAAAATCCAATCAAAGTTCAATATAGGCATGGAAATTTTTGAACATTGTCTAGAAATATTCATCTTGTTTCCTCCCCCAATTCCATCTTTGGAGTGGTAATTTAGTACATATATTGCATGGGGATATTTTTTGAAAGGGAGATAAAATAAATTGATGCCTAGAGGAGCCTACTTCAACACTCATTACAAGACTATTTGCTTCAACATTATCTCCCTTCTATGGGGAGATTTCATCTGTGAGTGTTGTAGGGAGTTTTGGAGGCTATTCCTATTGGCAGAAGGTCAACTCTCCCCTCGGGATTTGTGACAAGGGACTAACTACCTCCCATGTGATCCATGTCTTTTCCATTTGTATCGAGTGTTGATAGATCAATCTTTTGACGCAATGAAAAATGTGGGCCAACAACTAGTATCAAAGCATTGGGTCACAAGTTTGAATCCCCTCGGGTAACACTAAGGGGGAGATTGTTGGTAGATGGTCAACACTACCCTCAGGATTCGTGACAAGGAACTAACTGCCTCTTGTGTGATCCATGTCTCTATTTTTTGTATCAGGCGTTAATAGATCGATCTTTTGACGCGATGAAAAACATGGGCCAACAATTCCTTGTGGGATACTCCTCTCTCTATTTTCTCTCCTTGGGAGGACTTCTCACATTTTGGGGGGAAGATTTCTTTTGTTCATGGGTACCTAACCTTGTATTCCTTGTTAAGACTCATTTATTTTCTTCTTTAAGTTACATTGAAGGAGTGTGTTGGTGTAATATTCTAGTGCACCTATTTTCTTAAGTTTTCTTAAGTAAATAAATTTTATTCTTAGGTAGCAAATAATATCATGTCATTTTTTACTAAAAGTAATCAAATGTCATCAATCCTTCATTGAGGAGAATCAAGCGCCACCTTTACCTCATCAAGTACCACCATTATCTCTACTTGTTGAGTTATAAAATCTCTTGATTGAAGTTGACACATATCATCTTTCACATGTGTCATCATCACTCATTCATCTAATAAACCACACACACACGTATGTATGTATGTTTGTACGTGTGTTTGCTTTATATTTGAATTGTTAAAGAATGTAATAGTCATTATGTTTCTTATTCATATTTTCTCTATTATGAGAAATTAGTTTATTATAATTATACATAAAGCATTCCACACTTAGATAGATTTAACTTAAGAAAATCTTACTTGTACCTACTTTGGTTGGTTTGTACAGATGAATTGGACGATATCATTTTGAATTCAAGGAAAATAGGAGATGGTTGTATTCTTTATGATATGATCATCACTATTGTTTTACTTGTACATTATGTTTTTGATAAAAGGGTAAAACGGGTTTTACAGGGACCCGAAACCACAAAGTTTACAAGAAAGAGAGAAGACCACCAATGGTCCACCAAAAAAAAATAGTTGTCCAACAAAAAACAGCAGCAAGTAGACAAAATAGACTAGGAGGGTTAGAAAGAAAAGGACAACAGAAAAAAAGCACACAGGATTACTTCAGAGACCTAAGGATAGTCTTTGTCTTTGCCTCCAAGGCCTGCATATCAATAACCCCCTTTTTAAAAGTTTGAACCATTTTTGGGGTTAAGGGAGCCTTTCGTTTCAAATTAGCGGGTTCTTCTAGAAATGCCTCCATCCGTTTCTTGACTTTTATCTTCAGTGTCTTCAAGATCAACCACCAAGGATCCCTGCTGGGCTTTGTCAAGTTTTTTGGTCATTGCATTGATTATTATAGCATTATGTCTTGCTATTCGGTTGTTCTGTTCTGCAATGGTTCTGATGTTAATCCTTAAACCCTCAACATCATTATCGGTAATCCTGTTGCTGTGCACCGCATCTTTCTTACCCAGATCTGCAATCTTAACTTCCATTTCCTCAATTTTGTTTTGCAGAGCCCAGTTCTTAATTTTAAGCTCGTTAATTTCAAAGAAAGTCCAGTCTAGGATTTTAGAGTGGGACTCGGAATTGGTTTTAGCCATGTAAAGAAAATCTAGGGATGGCTCTTTACCAGTATTAGCAGGGGAATTGTCAGCATTCTGTAAATCAAGAGTAGGGCCCGCACAGCGCTCAGAAGTATTGGTAGCAGCTTCCTCCGGATTAGAGGACTCTTCAGAGTAAGAGACCAGGCTTTTAGCCTGGGTGGACTTGCCAGCAGGGTTGTTCTTAGGAGGAGGATATATGGGCTCAAGAGCACCCCGAATTTTACCCGGGTTCCTGGAAGGGCCAGCATGCAGACTAGGGTCTTTTGGGCCAGGTCTAGGGTTAGGCATATAATCCGAGCCACTGGGCTTAGTATCCTCACTATCAACATTAGGGTTGGCTTCCGAGGTAGTAGGAGCATGCTCATGCAGATAATCAATAATAAGTCTAATTAAACCAGTATGGAGGATAGGGAATCTTTTGGGATTCTTTTTATTATCCTCCAAACTTTTCTTTAGAGAGCATAAGAGATAATAAGGGATAGAAACCCTAACCTTATGGCGGAAATGGTTGAGGAGGGCAAAGTGGTACCCGTAGACTTTTGTGAAGCGCCCGTCCACCATGATATATTCCATAATGGCCTGAAGGACCTTTCTCCATATAGATTTTATGGAGTCAACATCAAAATAGTTGTTCGCAATTTTAACCAGGTTTTGCTTTTCCATGTCATTTTTAGTGAATCTGATTACAGCCTCATCTGAGTAAGCCCTGTCCCTGAAAAACTTCTTACCATCCGTGGGTAATCCCGTAACTTTGGCAATTAAGTCTTCATTGAGCTCCACATTCCTTCCAAACAGAGTCAAGTTGCCATCATACCAATTCTTGGCAAAGAGATTTGTTGCCTCCAGATCATAACCATGAAGCTTCTCCAGAAAAGGTAACAGACCTCCACTTTTTATCTTGTTCCAGACCTTAGCATTTTTCATGTGGGTTTCGTAGCTATCTGGCTCAATTCACTTTCTGTCCCCACCCATAATGGCTAACACAGTGAGGAAGAACCAAACACAATCCTTTCTAAAATTGGCCCCGCCAAATCTAAGCACCCACAAAGCGTGTGGAGTAAACTTACAAATTACTCCACTGGGCTCGGTCCCATACAATCTAATGATTATGATGTGAGATATCCAACCTGTCCTCATTAAAGGAATAACACGATGTCTTACCATGTGATTTATCATAGTTTAATAGGGCACATACTTCAATATTTAGATCGCTATTATTAAACCAGGTACACAAATCTTCACGCTTGACTCCTTCATTAGAAAAAAATCCGCAACAGCATTGGCTTCTCTATAGGCGTGTGTTATTTTAACTTTTTCAAACCTGTCCAATTTCAGTTTAGCTTCATCAATCCAAGATTTGATGGTCCACGAGGGAGGAGACTTGCCACGAAGGCAGTCAATTATGTTTTTGGAATCTCCTTCCAGCCATAAATTTTTTATATTGAGACTTTGGGCTAAATTTATAATATGGTAAGCACCAGCTGCCTCCGCTAGATGATTAGTTTGAGAGCCAAGAGGAGAGGCTGTTGCACCTATGAAATTTCCATAGGAATCCCTTATTACTCCTCCACAGCCTGCCACCCCCGGATTACCTTTAGCCGCACCATCAAAGTTAGCTTTGATCCACCCATCGGGCGAAAAAGTCTAGCAAACTCCCTCTCTGTCCTTTTTAACCTTCAAAGTAAAGCTAGACAGAATGGGGAGTATGTTCCAATCCTTAGCAACGCAAAGATCATAGTTCGAAAACTCAGTATTCGGGGTCTTCCTATCCTTCTGGGCCACGACACTGAGATTTTCCTTTAGAAATCTAATAATATTATCAAAGACATGATCCACAGGGGCTTCTTTGTCGCTAAAAATTATGTTGTTGCGTTCTTTCCAGATGCCCCAGGCAATATGAGGGAAAGATAGCTCCCAAAAAAACCTAAGTAAAGGGTTCCTTGTCGGCGCTTTCCATTGGATGAAGAAGTCTTCAATGAGCAAAGGAAAGACCCAAGAAAGATTCCATAATCTGTTAAACTTATCCCAAATAGAACTAGCAAAAGAGCAATGAAGGAATAAATGATTACCTGATTCAGCATCCATCTTACAAAGACAACATCTATTGGGGATTTGAAATCCCTGTTGACACAGGTTATCAGTCGTAAGCAATTTATTTTGAAGCAAGATCCAGAAGAAGATATTAATTTTAGGTATCAGATTATTACACCAGGCTTTAGACCAAAAGGGAGGATGATCCAGAGAGGATGTGTACATTATGTTATTATTATGTCACATAGTGTTTTAGGCTTACAGTGACATCTTGATATATTGAGTTCATTTTGTGATAGTCATGGTTTGTAGGTGACATTGAGTAAAACCAAGGTCATGGTTTTAAAAGAAGAAAATACAACTAATTCATTTACATAGGAAATTTGGTTAAAGTGGTTTCATGTTATACTTACCTCAAGGTATTCCTTTCATTGGACCACACTTCAACATTCTCTTTGCTTCACAAGAGAGATTATGTAACTATTATGTTGCATTTAATACACTTGAGAGAGTGTTTCTAACTCTTGTTTTAGGATACTAAAATAAAATTATGTATCTTCTAAACTTTAGTCTCATCAAAAATCTTGTATGGTTATGAGATATTTGGACCTATACTTCACAATTCTAATTGGGCTCAAGTTGACAAAGTTAGATTATTTCCACACTATCTAAAAATTATGGGCAAAATAGTCAATTCCATATGCAATTATTCTAGTTAAATTTGGCATTCATCCTATTCATAGTTCAATTGTATTACATGTAGTGATGTTGCTTTATAAATTAAGATGTATGGAAAATGCAATTATACATAATAGATATATATTCAAGGCTCTTCAATCATCTATGAAGTTATGTGGACAAAGGATCAAGAATGCTTGGTATGCCTAATCTAAGGATTTTTTTGTAGGGAATTGGTATTCATACTAATTACATTCATCCTATTTACATTAATGCTTCCCACATGTTGAAAAGAGATGTTCATGGAGGCATTAGGAATGATATTTACAAAGCCTACATGTAATCAACTTAAATAGATCCAACATGGCCATTGTTAACAAAAATGTAACAATACTTGAAGCACTATATTCATAGAGTGGATGGACACATTTTGCCTCCCAATTACAATTGTCTTGATTTTGGTTTGAGATTTTCTTTGGGCCACTTGCAAGTATGACCTCGTCAACTTCACATGGATCAATACACTTTATCTCAAAAGATTAGTGTATTTGTAAACTTGGTAACAATGATCTAGAATTAGAAGAGCATTTTGTATTTAGGTGTCTAGTGTATTATGAGATTCATGAAAAAGTTTAACCACCTCTTCAAAAAAAATTAGGGGTGAGGTGCACATGTGTAGCTTTATTCATAAACTTTATGATCCAACATAGAGTCTAAATTCTTAAGTGTCATCAACATGATTCTTTGTCTTAATTTTCACCTTTAGATTTATTTCTTAGACTTTAATTTCAAAGGCACAAGCAAGTTGATTTAAAGTTATGATTTATTTTTTATTTTTCTTAATTATTTTTCTTACAATCATATTAACCTAATTTAATAATGTAAATATTAATATATGAATTTTAAGATTTAAAATTCTTCACAATAAAGTTTTGAATAATAATTTCTTGTTTCTTCTCCTTTATGGTTATAATATTTTTATGAGTTTATATTTTTTAACCTTTTTAACGAAGCGTGTGCTATCTGTTTTGTTATATTTTAAGTTTTAGATTTGAAGAAATCTAACAACCAATAAATTAATAAGATTTACACACAATCATAAAATGAGATAATTTGAAAGAGAGACAAGAGATGTTTGTGAGGCAATATGCCCTAATAACCAAGAGGATTGTCTTAGTTCTCATCCTAATATGATCATTTTTAAACCATTGTGTATCTTTTAAGGAGTATTGTGGAGTGTTGTGATAAACTGTGGTTTCTTGGATCCCCTCAATCTTGGGGTTCGGTAAGGCTAAACACCTAATGACACCATATGGTTGGGTGTGATTCAATCACTCTTCATCTATATAGTCGATTGGATAGATTGTTGTGTTCTTTATTGTGTGAACACATGAGAAATTTCAATGTGTAGTTTTGAAATTGTATTTTATATGTAGATGAAATACAATGTAATTATATTAGAGACTAATTAATGTGTATTTGTAATAGCAATATGTAAATATTTATGATTAAACTTATTTTATCTATGTATCAAAAAAAAATTGTCATATTTTTGTAAATGAATACACTTCTATTTCAGATCCAAAAATGTTTGCTTAAATGTTAAGGAATTTTCTAAGAATAAACACAATCTTGATTGATATATAATTTCAAATGTTACTTTGCGTTAGATTTTTTTTTGTTTTTAAAGTATCATTATGAGTGAGAACAAAGTGAAAGGACACAACATTATTCAAACAAATTGTTTCATGTTGGTATAATAAAAGTAAACAAAATTAGTAATTAATTTTTTTTTTGCCTATGTTCATTGAATTTTCCGTGATGCAATACTTTTTAAATGATAATGTGATGATCAAATAAGACATGACTCTAAAATGAATTAGGATTCGTTCTTTTATACAATAGCTTAGTGAGCAAATTGAACATTTCACATTCAATTTGACAATTTTTTGATAATTAGAACGGGATCAACATCAACCCATAATTAAATCTGAACGTACATATCTATAACTGTAAATAAAAATTAGATTCAAATCTACAAATATAAATTTGATCAAATTTTTTGAAAAACATGCAAACTTATATCTAAACCCTCTCAAATTACTAACTTTTACAAATTATAAACTAATCATTGCATATAAAACAAACAAATAAAATAAAAATGAATCCATATAAAGTTTTCATCAACATCAGGTCATTATTTTGTCTTTTAAGAAAAAACCCAATCTCAGTTCTATGTCAAATAGTTAAAACAACTCACCTGTACAACCCCACCATTGACAGACTGGAAGTTAGGAGAAACTTATTGCATTCATATTTATTTCTGCTTCCCAGAAGCTGTCTTTATATACACACTGTCATTTGTGGGTTGAATAATGTCTTTGAAGATAAAGCAATCTTGGATTTAAGGTTATGTCTACCTAAATTCTCAGTCTTTTAATGCCCAGAATCTGCAACAATTGTAATAAGTTATAATGGCGCATGGTCTGTGGAAGACAGGCAATAATTACAACTTATTTAGATGTGGATTTTAAAAGTTAAGGTTATCCTTTTAGGGATATTTACTCATTGTATATTATGGTTATATGGACTGGACTTGTTGAAATGACTTTCTATCTTACACTTTTACAAGTAATGGGTACTCTCATTATCTGAGTAGTTTGGATTATGATTTCTTTTGGGTAGTTAAAAGTTATTTTCTACTGATTTGGATAATGTGTTTTTTAGATGGTTAAGGGTTATTTTTTATTAATTTGGATCACGACTTTTTTAAGTAGTTAAAGGTTACTTTTCATTAATTTTTTGGAATCAAATTGCTAATTGTCATTTTTGTTTTATTGAAGAGATTGAAATTAAGAAATATGTTATTTTCAAATGATGTGCATAAAAATTGTTATAAATGTACAAATTTAGGAATTTGTTTTCCGTACTCTTTTAGTAATTCAGTTAAAGATACTTGGGTTGTTTTCTTTATGAGGTTGTCATGTCAAACATTAAGCATTACAAAATTGTTCCAACAATACAAGTTAAACACTTTCTTTTATCCTATTTCAAATATTAAAAGAATTTAATGTCCTAATCTATATACTACAAATAAACATAGATAAAAAAGATGACTTCCTTTATTTTTACCTATAAAAAATTATTAATCATAATTCATAAATAAATCACATCTTTAACTCTTAATAATGATAAATATTTCTAATATCCTTTACTTCTAATTTAAGTTATGAGAATTAGAAGCCAACTCACGTAATCATATTTTTTTCATTACTCGTAAGGAAAGAATAGTGGAGATGATTAGTTTTCCCATTTGAATCCTCTTCTTCAATTAAGTTTCTTTTATCCTCAAATACATAATTTAAGGAGGTTTTTAATCGTGCATGTTAAGTCATTTTTTTTATAATTAATTTCTAAGATTTTTTTTATATAATTTGTGAAAGAAATCAATGAAAATATTACTTTTATATTTGGTTGTTCTTATCATGACATTTTATGAAAGGGTGACTATCCAAGTTTAAATTTCTATTGGGTTTATATAAGATATTATTAATACCATTAATGTTAAATAGGGTTGTCTACTTTCACTTTGTTGGTGTAATGTTCTATTGCACCTATTTTATTAAGTTTACTTTGGTAAAGATGTTTTAGTTTTAGGTAGCTAATAATGGTGCTTACCATGTTTGATTGAAAACAATCAAGTGATATCTCTACCTCATTAGTCCTTGACCAAGGGCAATTAGGCATCACTTCTATTGTTAGGAAATAATTCATAATACCCGGAATGTTAAATCCATTTCCTACGTAACACCATGAGAGAAAAGTATGCATGCAAGCTTATAGAATAATCATAATGTAAAGATCAAATAAAAAATCCACAAAATATACCCTAGGAAAACCCTCAAAAGAGAAAAACCCAACCTCCAAAAGCATCCATACTCCATGTATTATTCAACAATAAATTGATACATGCACTTACAGAGCTACAATGAACACTTTTGAAACATCAAGCCTCTCCAATGCATCCTTTGTGTGTCCAAGCATGAATCTACACATACCATGTCATGCTTCACATATGTACTCATCAAAAGAAGATTCAATACTATGACAACCCACTCACCTAACCAGCCTTAACCACTAAGCTTGTGCTTGCTTTTATAGAATCAAGCTCACACAAATACAACCAAGTGGTAAGACAAAATCAGTTGCCTCAAAACCATAAGAACACAAAACCATTGACCCTTCATTTAATATTGGGTACAAAATTTACACATTATTAAATATCTTTCCCCAAATATTAAATAATTACCGTATATCTCTCACACATAAAGTAACTAACCTAATATTACAATACAAATTTACAAGTGGCCCCAAATAGTTGCCTACTGTGACTAACCATGTCTTTTAGATGTATCACAACTAAATAATTATTTAATTGCAATATTATAATTAATCAATTGTATGTAATGATGTACAACACCAGATCTTAATATTCTTTGACTTGTTATATACATTGAATAAGATTCAATCAATGAAATACATTATCATAGCCATACATGAAACCACATGAATCTCCAACATGCTATTGTGAGTAGGTCCATCAAGATACTTGCAATAAAACAAAATTGACCACCATCTCAAGCAAGAACTCCTCTCAACCCCGAACATGCCACCTATGGAAGAAAAGGAACAAGCCAAGATGAAGATGCACTAATCTAAGAACAAAAGCATCAAATCCAAGTGATAACAAAGGCTCCAAGTTATTAACAAATTCAAAACCCACATGATTAGAAATAGCATCCACAATAAATGCTAATACATCCAACCATGATACCTCATAGGCATCAACAACATCAACAAACTCATGCCAACAATATATCCAACCCATAAACCACAATCACAAACTCCTTGTATCAAACCTGTTAATGAAGAACATACATATCTAGGAACTCCCACTGCATGGGTAATATCGAATCCAAAAATAGATCAAGGTATATCAAGTCTACCAATCAATATTCAAACCGAGGTGTGGCAAATGATCAAAATAATATAGTACCAAAAACAAACAAAATAATCCACACATGCAACACCAATGGTTGCATACTCTCTCACATGCCACCATAACTCTTCCAAATCATATGAACATGAACATCCAGGAAGTAGCCATAGAACAAAAAGAGAAAACATGTAAATCATACTATGTCCTTCTACCAACACCTCAAAGTGCTACGTTGTTTCAAGTATGATCTCCCTACAACCCCAAATGAAAATCCTCAACAACACCCAACCATTCAATATCATAGATCAAATGAAACATATGTAAAACCAACATGGATGTAATCCTCTCAAAATGTCCATTCTGAAAACTAGTAAATCGACCCAATAACATCTAAAACTCTGCATCAATGGATGATAACATAAATAAACTGATATGTACAAGGATCTAACCATGCTTACACTCCTCAAATGAATCCTCTAAAGCTAAACAAACAATGCTCAAGATCCATACCCATTAGAAGAAAAAGCATAAAAAATTATGCTAAATAATCCTCAAATGATTCTCCCAAAATCAATCACCATGGCTCAAGACTCATTCCCATGAGAAAATAAAGCACAAAACATAATGCATCTAAAAACAAGAATAGGAAACTACCTTTTAGATGATAAACAGTTGAGTAGACCAAAAATGGGGAATAAGAATGCTCCTCTGGGATAACCAAGTCATCATGACTCTCCAATAACAATCTCCTCTATAGGTCCATCATGAACTCACATTCATATCCAAGTGAAGGCTCCTTGGACTTCCTATTGAAACCTCTAAAGAGTAACTGTCTCAAGCAAATGTCTCTAATCACAAGAGAACTCCAGCCTCACCCAAGTCTCCAAGTATCCATGAGAACCTACAATCAATCACTCCATGCTAAGCTCCAAATGCAATTCCACACTCTTATGAAGCTCCCAAGAAAATGAAGAGTGTACTCAATACCGAGAGAACCAACAAGACCAATGTCAAAGCTCCAACCACAAAATCAGGGACCTAATCATAACATCATGATCTAAATTCTCTTGGGAGATCACATACACCGATGCACACATCTTGGTCTCAAGAGAACTTGATTCATGCCAACACTCAAACTAGTGTCCAAAGTATAAAAAAGCATAATACCAAACACACTCTCAACCAAGAATCAACATCTCCAATCACATGAAGATAACCATCTCCTAACAGTGAACTTGCAAATGTGAAAGAACTCTTTTGCAGCAACAATCTATCTAAGAGCTCCTCCAAGACATCAACAAGCACTGAAGAAGATCATCCATAATTATGAATCCACATCACTATTGGTAACAACTTCCAATGAACTATGATATCGAGCTACACATGGCATTGTGACAACCTTCTCCTAAATGAAGATCACCCATGATCCACACACACTCAACTATAATCTCAACAAATCTAGAGAACAAGTAGAACCAATATCTCCAAGACAAGAAGATACAACTGCCATCAAAACATTAGGAATCAATCCCACATTGCCAAATTATCACTGTCAAAAGATCCCGTTGAAATGTGTAACTAATGAATTGTGACCAAGCTATCATGACATCATGATAAAAACCACATGTTGCAAGTCCCAATCATTGACTATCAAGGAACTCTAATCATCCATCCTCTCATCCCAATTTGCAACACATACCAATGCACAAATGACCACAAATAAAGCCAACTAATGAAATATGCATCAACATTGAAACAATATCATGGATATAAACAATACACATCTAAGTCATCTATGCAACTCTTAAGCATAGACAACCTACAACATTGCACAACTTGTAGATTCCAAACAATTAAACATGCAAACTCATCATCACATTAGTAACCTACAAATCAAGATATCAAAGAAGATAATCCTATAGACATAAAGACTCGAATAGAAAATCAAACACAGATCTAATTTTCCAAATATATCCACAAATGAGTAATCATCAACAAGGAACTAATCAAGCATCTAGGAGATAAGAACAACCTCCTAACACCAAACCAAACCAAACAACCATGCAAACTTGATCATGTCATGGAAATACATAAATGTACCTACATAATCATCACCATCATTGTACCTACACTCAAATCTCACCAACATGAGACTCCAAGTCTCCATGCAAGTTAACCCATGTCCTCAAACTAGAAGACAACATGTGTACCTCTCATCACAAAGTCCAACTCTAAAAACTACCTATAAATCTATACCAAGAAGCAAAAAAACTGATAATCATCTATACCATCATAAATACTACATTAAAACATGTACTCCTCAAGTTTTCACCTCTTGACTTTTCTAGATGTTCACACAATCACACCTTGAATCTCAAGAACCTAGAAGTGATAAAAAAAAGTGCAATCCTCTCTCTACACCAAAAGCTAAAAATACACCTGATCCACTATGTAGTACACTATAAATTCTCTCTAACGTCTATTTGAAATTAAAAATTCAATTATGTATACAAAATTTATGACCAAAATTGTGTACGAGAGAAACCTTTGACTTCATGGCCCCAAAATTGATAAAATTTGAAAAATCAAGGAACCAAATCTATACCACTGCGTAGTTCTCAAAGAGAGGTTTTTGTCAACTATTGGAAATCAAAAATCCAACATCCTAGGTGAAATTTATTCCCATTTGAAAATAAGTTATAATTTTCCCTATAAGAGTGGCAAGGTGGTGGCCCTCGGGTGGCCCCATTGGCAGCCCATCGACGATGCCTAAGCGGTGCACCACTAGCAACAGTGGTGGATATGAGTAGCGATTCAAAAATTTCTTAAGTTGTGGGATAATTTTGTTTCACCAAGGGCTAGGAACCGGGTGCCAAAGGCCTACTGACATCTACAGGGCTAACACCTTGTACCAGCAATACCCTACAGGTATCACCTGCACCAATAAGCATCTACAAAGAGTATGGGGGTTCTGCACCCCCCAATACCCTTTTTTTTCAATAAAATTTTTTTTGTAGGTTTTTTTTTTTTAAAAAAAAAATCACCTCTTTAGTATGACTATATGGTTGTATAGCTAGGGTTATGGGGGTAAAATAATTTGGACTTTTTCACATTGGCCAAAATAGGGTAAATTTATATCAATCTTCATTTCTCGGCCATCTTGGATCCAACATTGAGGTTTGTTTCATCTTAAGAGGTTATTTATGCAACTTCCTCTACAAAACCCTCATATAATACCCAATCTAGGAAACTCTTTTGACCCAACATTTTTCAAACCCCAAATCTATAATAAGCCCAACAAATTTGCAAACCTCAAAATCCAAAATCTACAAAATAAAAACTTGCAAATTTTTTCATACCTTGTAATTCCTTATATCTATCTTGCATTAACATGGATTCAAGTTTGCACTAGATCTACTCAAACAAGGGTTATACCAAACCTAGGAGCTCACAACTCCCACAACCATGAATTTAGCTATGATACCACTTGTTAAAAAATAATTCATAATACACAATATTAAATCCATTTCCTACATAACCCCATGACAGAAAAGCATGCATGCGAGCTTATATAATAACCATAATACAATGATCAAATAGACAAGCCAAAAAAATAACACAAGATATTGTTGCAAGGTGTGTGCCCTTGGTCTCCTTGTGTTGTGCAACACAGTGCTCAAGTTTGTGACATGGATTAACTGCCTCCTATGGATTCATTAACTCTAGTGATTGTACCGGGCATTAACAGGTTGATCTTTTGGTACAACAACAACTGTCTGTACAATAATTGGTATCAGAGCCTAGGTCACGGGTTCAAACCCCTCAGTTGCACTTGGGGTATTGTGGCAAGGTGCGTGTCCTTGGTCTCCTTGTGTTGTGCAACACAGCGCTCGAGTTCATGGCATGGCTTAACCACCTCATGTGGATTCATTATTTTTGGCGGTTGTATTAGGCATTAACAAGTCAATCTTTTGGTGCAATGACATCCGTTTGTGTAACAGATATACCTTGGAAAACCCTCAAAAGAGAAAAACCCATCCTCTAAAAGAATCCATACTCCATCTATTGTTCTACAATATCATTGCATGCACTTACAGAGTTACAATGAACACTTATGAAACATCAAGCCTCTCATATGCATTCTCCATGTGTTCAAGCATGAATCCACACATCCCATTCCATGATTCACATATGCACTAAGAAGAAGAAGACTCAATATTATGACAACCCACTCGCCCAGCCAACCTTAACCACTGAACATGTACTTTTTTTATAGACTCAAGTTCACACAAATACAACCAAGTGGTAAGATAAAACCATGTGCCTCAAAACCATGGGAACACAAATCTATTAACCCCTCATTTAATATTGGGTACTAAGTTTACACATTATTAAATATCTTTCCCCAAATATTATCATGCCTCCCACACATAAAATAATTAACCCAATGTTACAATACAACTTTACAAATGGCCTCAAATAATTACGTAGTGTGACTAACCACATCTCCTACATGTACCACAACCAAATAACTATTTAATTACAACATTCTAATAAATCAAATTTATGCAATGGTGTACAACACCAAATGCTAGCATTTGTCTTATCAAATGCCACCACTATTTTCACCTTATAATTTTATTGCCCTTTTATTAAATATACTTAATTTTAAGAACTTTCAAAGCTTCGCCCTTGTACATACAAAGTCATTTTTTAGTGATTTCTCTATGATATTTTTTCACATACTTTATATTGGTGCTCATAATTTATTCTAATTCTAATTCAAAATTGTACTTTCAACTTATTGATCTTCCTTGTAAACCAAAAATATAAGAAACGCACTAAAGAGCCAAAAAATTATGGGGGTTGTGTGTTAAACTATCTACAATAAATTTCCACATTGTGGAGGAGGGGGTTATTCTTGTTTTTGGGTATTTCCTTCCATTCTTCATTTGTCACTTTGAATCAATATAACTATACATACTTCCAAGAAGGATAATAATTGTTGCATATAAAAATATTTATTACCTTATCTCCTTCGACACATTCTTGAGCCAAGTTATTATAACTAGGTTGCATGGTTAAACAATAATGACAAGGTCTATGAAATAATCTATCTTACTATTTTTTAGGGATATTCTACATAACCTAAGATACACAAAGTGTCCTTATATTACATACACCATAATCAAGTAATTATTTGGAGTTCCACTTGAAACTCCATCTATTTATGATGTATCCTTCGTTAGCACTGCATATATATATATATATATATATATGTTATTAAGATAACTATAAATATTCCTCCTACTACTACTTCTATAGCAATCACAACTTCGTTAAATAATTTTAATGGTTCTTTTTAGCAAGATCATTCTTTTCTATAAGATCTACCATATTAGGATGCATGCTTACCAAAAATTTCATGTCTATTTGTAGAATCTCACACTTAAGATCTTGACAACAATATTGAAGACCTTGGACATCTCCAAACCTCTCCATGGTGATGTGGTCTTGCTGGTGGAGGACAGACCTTGGAAGCAGCTCTTGGACTATGAGGGTCTCCCCTTTCGGTGTAGGAGTTGCTTTTCGGTGGGTCACTTGGCCTTTGCTTGCCCTCATGCCCGTCGCAAAGGTGATGCATCTTGGTGGAAGGATTCTCTCTCGGACCATCTCATTATAGGTTCTCCTCCTTCGGGAGCTCCTTCGGTTAGTTCCTTGATGGAGGCTGACCCTCCTTTGACTACCTAGGACTGTCTTCCGGCCATCCTTTCTGCGGAGCCTTCTATTGTCTCTATTTCGTTAGACCCTTATGTTGTCACTGTTCTATCAGAACCTACACGCCCTTCATTGATTGACTATGTTGGACCTTTATTAGCTCCTATCTCCACTACTTTGTTGTTGGCTCTCTCGCTGCATGGTGGATCCTCTCCCGGGGTGGCTGTTGTGGATCCGCTCCCCTCGCCTCGCCCGTTGGTTCTCAATTATGAGCCTTCCTGGTGGGTTGTGTTGAGGAAGAAGAAGGGTCTCCCCAAATTTTTTGCCTCTTCACGGCCTCGGGCTCAAGGAGTCATTTTAGACCCCTCTGTTTCGGGGGTTGTCTAATTTTTTGGTTGTTCTATAGTTGTCGGTCAGTTGTTTTTGTTTGTTCTTCTAGTTCAAGCTCTGTTTGAACTATACTTTCCTTTGGCCTTTTGGGCTTTCTATGTGAAGGGTACAACACCCTATAAATGTTGCTTATCTTATCGAAAACAATATTGAAGACCTTGTTCTCCTCTTAGATGACAACTCTCTTGAAGCTTCATCACCCTCTTTGGATGTAATGGAAGATATATAAATGATCTTATTCTCTTGCTATCTCTTTATGCTTTCATGATGACACATCTCCTAATCAAATCCAATAACGGTTCAACATAGGCATGGAGAAATTTGTACATTTTTATTAAAACTTCATCTTGTTATTGCCTTCATTCCACCTTTGTGTAGTGTATGAAATTCAACTTAGTGAAATAAATACTATCTTATTTTTTTAAATGATCTCACAAATGCTACACCCAAATTAACTAGACTTTTTTTAAGAACTAATCTATTACTATTCATAGTAGATTAAACTAATTAATCTAAAGTTTTTTTAACTTAAAATAACTTAATTTATCTAAATGGGCTAAAATACTAAAAAGGATATAGACTATTATTTTCTATCACAAATTAAACGATAGAAATGATAATTTAATAAAATTGGAAGTAGATAATAGAGGAGAATTTGGTATTAAAATATGAATCCCAATGGATTGGATACCAACACTAAGCATAGATGTTTGCATGACACAATATAGTCTTATACGACATAAAAATACCATAATTCTAATCTTCTTCAAAAAGTGTGACCTATTTGCACACAAAAAGAACTCAAAGTGACAAGTAGATCACAAATGACAAGATAAAGAAAATCAAATAAATTATATTAATATATTTTAAAGAAATCTATAGAATTGAAAAAGAATAAGAAGAAAATATATCACCAAGTTCCCAAGATGTTGAATATATCCACCATATGATAAAATGTTACTAAGGAAACAAATTAGGAAAAAAATTGATGGTTGTAAGGAGATTTCCTTCAGGTCAAACCTTTGGTTTGGCTTTCCAACCTCCACAAATAGCTTATATTTTTATAATAATAATGGAAATGCTAAATGGAATATAAATAGAATAACAGTGCTACAAAAAATGCAATGGAATGAAAATGATAATGGTGAATAAGAGTGTGATCCCAAAATGCCAAAGATATAGAACAAATAGATTCAATAATAGTAACAATGATAAAATGAGAAGATTGAGAAAATAATATAAAATAATATCACCTCAAAAATGCTTTGTAAGATCTAATGAAGATTATAATGCTTGTTGTAATGTCGTTACCAAACTTCCATGAATTTGATAACATGAGGTAGCTTTCACATTGAGAAGATTATTGGTAGTTCACAACGTTGTTAACAATGGAGGATAACTTACCAGAGAGTTTCCAATTGCTAAGAGAGTGATAGAATACCTAGAGTTTAGTTTTAAAACATGTCAAAGTGAGGGAATATGGAGGTAGATAGTCATTTAGATTCTCTCCAAACTGGTCACCTGTCGACTAAAAAGGTGGTAGATGTTGAAACGCTTGAGATTGATGAAATGTCATAAGATGCTAGAACATTTCATGGACATTGGCGCATTGTTGTAGTGTCTAGACATGTCCAATTAAACAAAGGTCTAAACACTAGGTCACAACACAAGGATGACACATGAAACACAAGGTCAAAGAAAAATAACATAAATGCTAAGCCTTGGCACCATGAGGGAGAAGGCTAAGATAGAAGGCTAAAAACACACTAGAAAACATACACTAAAATGAGTGCAAAATATAGCATGAAATTGTAAGGGTATGCAATTTTTGATGTTACACTTTCGTGTGGGAATTCAATAAATATATGACATGGGGATTATTTCTTCTAAAAAGGAGATAAATTGTTTGATGTCTAGGGGGCCTAATTCAACACTCATTATAAGACTAACTAATTCAACTTCTCTCCCAAGTATTTGGGGAGGATTTCTTTTATGAGCTTTGCTAGGAGTTTAGGAGGCTATTCCCTGGGGGGAGGGGGAATTCCTCTCTTTCTCTCTCTCTTTGGGTGAATTTATTTCTTTTTGGGGGGGGATTTCTTGTGTCCATGGGTACCTAACATGGCACTCCTTATTGAGAACCAGTTATTTTCTTCTCTAAGCTACATGCAAGGAGGGTGTTGTAATATTATATTACACCTATTTCATTAATTTTTCTTAGGTAATTTTTTTTTTCTTATGTGGATAATAATGACATGTATAGCCTTTGATTGAAGATACTCAAACTTGTCACCTATATCTCATTAATCTTTGATTGAGGATAATCATCTGCCACATATCTCTCATCAAGTGCTACCATTCTCTCTACTTGTTGAGTTGGCTCATATTTGACTAAAGTTAACTCATATCCTCTTTGGCATGCATCACCATGACTCATCTATCCAATATACCATATATTTTATATGTGTGTGTGTGTGTGTTTTCCTTTAAATTGCTAATGAACTAAATAGAAATTATGTTACTTATATGCATTTTCTTTATTTTAAAACTTTGGTTATTATAATTGTTCATAGCACATTTTGGTCTTGCATAGATTTAACTTAGGAAAATCTTACACATCTAATTTGTTTGGTATCTACATAGATAAATTAGATTAGTATTATTAATTCAATGAAACTTGATTATGGTTGTATTATTTATGATACAATCATCACTATTTTATTATTTGTAAATGACATTATTTTTATGTCACATGGTGCTATAGGATCACAATGGCATCTTGTTTTATTGAGTTCATTTTGTGATACTTATTATTTATAAGTGAACTTGAGTAAAACTAGGGTCATGATTTTCAACACAACATAAAAAGAAGCACATGCAGCTAATCTCATTTATACTTAAGGGAAATTTGGTTGAAATTATCTCATATTATACTTAGTTTGGAGTCTTTCATAATACCTCCCTTTAATATTCTCCTTGTTATTAAAGAGAGATTATGAAAAGATTATGTTGCATTAAATACACTTCAAAAAATGATTCCGACAAAATTAAGTGTGTTACAAACAATCTTGTATGGTTGTGAGATTTAGGGAACTAGGCTTTGAAGTACTACCTTTTGTGAGATTTAACTAGTTGGACTTAGGTTGAGAAAGTTCTTACCCTTATGATATCCAAAAATTCCACATGTAATTGTTTTGGTTGAATTTGGCATGCATCCTCTTCATATTTCAATTGTATTTCATGTAGTGGTGTTGCTTCATAGATTAAGACATGTTGAAGGTATAATGGTTCAATTGGACATAATAGACATCTATTCAAAGCTCTTAAATCATATATGTTATGTGAGCAAGGCATCAAAAACACTTGGCATGCCCAATGTATGGATTTCCTACAAGGAATTGGTATTTGTATTAATTGTCTTCCTCCTAATACCCTTTCCATCAATGCTCCCTACATGTTGAAAAGAGATATTCATAGAAACATCAACAAAAAGATTTACATAGCCACTACATAAAATTAACTTAAATAGAACCAAAAGAACCATTAATAAAAAAAAAACTTCTAGCAAAAATTATGTGTAAGTTTTTAAATTACACTCTTTGATCCATTTCTTCTTCTCATCCTAATGATGGATCATGGAGTATATCCAAAATATTGATCCAAAATCTAACATGCTTTTTTTCTAAAAGCTCTTTAATTAACTATAGGGGATTGTGGAAATGTCATATCTTTAATAGAAGAATCAGTGTCAATGAAAATATAACACTACTTGAATCACTACATTCATATAGAAGATAGATACATTATTCCTCCCAATTACATTAGGCTTGATTTTGCTTTGAGATTTCCTTTGGGCTAATTATGAGTACTCTTATCAACTCAACATGGAGTAAGAGCACTTTATCCTAAGAGATCAACACATTTGTAGACTTCACAACAATAAACTAGAATTAGAAGAGTAAATTGGATTTAGGTGTCCAATGTATTATGAGATCTATGACAAGTTGTATTATCTCTTTATAGAAAATCATGATTGTTAATAAGATCTTATTCATTATGAGGATTAAAGATGTGTAACTTTATTTATCAAATATATGATCCAACATAAAGTCTATAGTCTACATTTTTAAGAGTCATCAACATAAGTTCACTTTTAGATTTCTTTCTCCAACCAAATTCAAAATGCAAACAAACTCATTATGAATTATGATTTATCTTTCTTCCTATAGATTTTATATTAAAATATACTTTTTTAACAATCCTAGATTAATCTTATTTAGATAGATTTGAACTATATATATATATATATATATATATATATATATATATATATATATATATATAGTTAAATATTTCTAAGATTTTTAATTTCTTAACTTTTTATTATTAAAACAAGTACTACTTATTCTTTCATTATTTCACCTTTTCAATTTGGAAAATTAAAAAAGGAATATTTTATTTTGATTTTATAAATAAAATAAAATTTATGTAAATTTAAATTGATCTAATGTTAAAGATAAAAATATTTTATTATTAGAATAGATTAGGTATTTTAAACGCATTTCTTTAAAAGATGTTTAAGAAATATTAGTTTTAATGAGCTTGTATTGAATTTATGATATAAGTTAGGTATATGTTCAATATCTTTAATGGTTTTTAGATAGATGTACTTAATATAATCATGCTAGTTTTTTTTTTTAAAGAATTGAAGGTAAGTGATCAAAAAACTGTTATCAATTCACTATATTACAACCTCTTTGTTACCATTGTATGAATGCCTAAATTTGATAGTCCATCCTACCTATCAAGCAACTTTTTTGTGATGGTATATCTAAAATATCCTCTTTCATGTGGTATAATCTCTTTAAAAATTAATATATTTAAGAGCAAATATGACTAAATATGATCATACAACCATCAAATTTAAGTTCTAATTGTAAATAATTAAAATATTTAAATTAAAAATATCAATCTTAAGACATTTATATTAGATTTGTAACCTAAGTTAAATATCCATCTCAAAATTCTTTCACTATCTTTATATAAGATGTCTATGCTAATTTATAAATATGACATGTAAATGACCATCAAAATTATTATCGACTCACTTCATTACAATCCCATTCGCTAACATAAATTATAATTATATATCAAAACATAAAACAAATTAAAAAACAATTTCCTTAATAAAATACTTGCAAGCCCATTGACTTATAATCCAGTGTCTAAATGTCAAACTTTATAATGACTGGAAAAAACTACTTTTTAACTTCAAAAAAATAGAAAAAAAATGAGTAATTAATAACAAGCCCCAACGACGACGGGATCGCGCTTTAATGAATCGTGCTGCTCAAGTCCAATGCCGTCCTACCAGGTTTCGATCCAGGACCAAGGACCCGGATTGTCTGTACATATTAAAGTCTTGGTAGATTTGATTGGCACGGTTGAACTTGAATCTTAAAAGATTGGACAGGCACCTAATGTTTTCAATGTTGAGCAATTTCATTATTGTCTGTGATTCCACCTCCATTACAGCTGCACTGCACAACGGCTAGTAAAGATAGTCAATTCATCGTCATCTTTTTCAGGCTTTTGACTTGGGAATACCTCACCGCTGATTTAGGCAATGGGCACTCTCCAACAAGTCAGGGCTGCAAGCCCGGGCCCAGTTCCCGCTGCAATGTCCCACTTACCAGTCAAAAGATTCTCATTATTTTCGTGCATGGTGCCACTAATCATACGATACATACAACAGTCTGAACATTTCTGTTTTTTTAAAGAAAAAGCGGAATAAATCTGAAAGCCCAATTATGATGAAAATTGGAGTGAAGGTTGAAAGACGTTGGGAATCCAATAAATTAAACAGACAAATTTTGAGCTTTAATGGATTGAGTGAATGCCAAGCGACAAACGGCGTTTCGCCTCTCCAAGAACCGTTAAAAGATTTCCTAAAACGGTTTTGTCAAGAGATTTCGTACAATGGTTTTGTCAGATTGTTCAGTCTGATGGGCTGATGAATTTGTTTTCCTTCTCAATGCAAATGTCTTCAAACCCTAACCCTAGTGCAACTTGCAGAAAGTAAAGCAGGGGAGTTGATCACTGTTATCATGCGCCAGTTTTGTTTACCTAGCCTCACAGCACATGACACAATCATTCATGGCCCCTCTGCTGGAAGCTTTTGAAGAAACATTTCTTTATTGTTTATTTATGAGTTGATTTCGGATCGTTCTTGAAGAGAATCATGGATTATCTTGAAATATATATATAATTTCAGAATATAACTTTGTAATCCAAGTTAGTGTAAAGTTTCTGCTTTTTGTTAAATTGATAATTTTTGAGTGATGGATTCATGTGAACCTCTGTTTATAAAGTATTGGTCAATAAGTGCAAAAATCACGCAATTGAATCTCCATAATGATATCATTATTTTGTTATATTTTCACACTCACTCATCCATCATCAAAATAAAAAATATAACTTAGTAGTATAAGTTATAACCCATTAACCCATTGTACATCAGCTTCTGGATATTTTTGCATATTCATAAAACAACCATGGATCAAGATACTTGGCTAACCAACAATTCTGACGATGATAAAGATACTTGGTTTTTGATATTGCCTAACCAGAGATATGTGATTCTCATGGCAAGAAAGGATAATGTAAATATCTCAGGGTTGTTGTGCACTGACAAAAGTTTATTCTCTGAAAAGCTATTATTTAAATTCAGTAACACAATACAAAAAGGAGGAGCTCAATTCCTAAATCCAGGGGCCCATTCCTGTTCGCAGGATGGTCCTCCTTTGAATTTGTATTTGCCAAAGGACAGAATACTGTGGCCTCAAATTATTCCTCACATGCAGAAGTCACACTTATATTGATAACTTGTACTCTAGGTGGTTGGTAAAGAAAGATTGAAAAGGGCCATTAATGTTTCCTGGATAAGTGCCTTGATTCTATTGTGATATAGAGCAATCAGTAAATCTAATTACAAAATGCTTACCTTAACTAAAAAGTTAGGAAACAGTCATAATTATCCCACCATTCAGACCTGGTGACATTATTGAATATCAATCAAACCACCTTGCAAGGAACCCCATTCTGGGGACAAATTAATGTATCCCAAATAAAGCGCACTAAGAAAAAAATCCTATTTTACAGCCCTGATTATCTGTTGGAGAAATAACTGAGATATATGAGCTTCCTCCCAAAAAGAAACGTATAATAGAAAACATAATTTTTCTTGTGTACAAAACCTTTAAGAGACGTCCGACATTTCTGAGAGAAAAAATGAATATATTCTTCTTTGTTAAAAAAAGGCATAAAAATCTCTGCCAGGAAACAACATCAAAATGAACCCCAATGGAGGTCAGTCATATATTACAGGCCTTCCCAACATGACAAGAAAAATCGTATATATGATTGTATATATAGTAGCTATCTACCACACAGGAGTACATGAGATAATTAAAATCCCATTTATCCTAATAAATCTATCTCCACCTAG
Organism: Sequoiadendron giganteum; assembly: GCA_007115665.2. NCBI lineage: Eukaryota > Viridiplantae > Streptophyta > Pinopsida > Cupressales > Cupressaceae > Sequoiadendron > Sequoiadendron giganteum. The sequence goes on from CM021109.1 coordinate 475,534,472, forward strand.
TCTTGTGACTGGGGCTGCCTGATTCACCATCACTATCTGTGCCTTTGCCGTTTGGTTTTGAATTTGCAGCCACATTCTCACGACGAGCTTTCGCAGCAGCCTCACGCCCAATTCGCCGATCCTGCCCATACAAAGTAAAAATTTTGTAATTTAAATTTCAGAGTAGGTAACTTATTAACCAGAGACAGAAGATTCACTTGTTATATATATATACATCTCGAAAAGGGAACTCGTCTGCTTCCAGCATGTGGATAACATGACCCATCTTGGGCCTCTTGTTAGCATCAGGATCCACACAGCGGAGGGATACCAGTAATGCTCGTTTCAAAGCCCTGGCTGAGGGTTTTTCTTCCAGTAATGGGTCTACTACTTCCTCTGACCTTCTGCTCCCCACCATCATTTTCAACCATTCTACCAAATTTACCTGTGCAAATAAAAAGAACGAAATGATATTAAACATCTATAAACAACCAATATTGCTGACTGATACTGCAAACACAGCTAGCCTGACTGCAGTGCACCATTAAAAAAACTGAATGGTTTAAATAAAGAACCCAACGTGGTGAACATGTCAAAATATCTAAAAGGAGTATAGCCCACTTTAAGAAGAGAAACGTTTAGATTTTTGTAGCATTTATTTAGTATAAATTTCTTCAGCTATCTGAGATCATTTGCCGCTGTAAATTCAGTGAATGGAAAAAATCAGAAACAACAGAGTGAAGGGCTTTGTCAATTTCGTTACCTCCCCAGTAGGTCTCCCATAATCAACAGGGCTTCTTCCTGATATGATCTCCATGATGAGTACCCCAAAACTGTACACATCGCTTCTCTCATTCAGCATTCCCGTGCTGGCATACTCAGGTGCCACATACCTGAACAGAAGAGACAAACCTCCGTGAATTTTCTATCAATAGTATCAAATTCCTCAAAACCACTTATGATAATATGACGATTCAATGATATAAGGAAAGTTAACATGAGAGATCCCGTAGGACAACATCTCAATCAAAGGTTTTCCATGATCTATATGATTCTTTCTTTGAGAAAGACACTTGATTTTCTATGTTTGAAATCTTCCGAGGGGAACAATTCTTCACGATTTTTGGACCCAGTTACAAAGACATGACTTTTGAATATAAAATTAACCACAAAGCAGGATTGAAATCACTACTCACCCAAAAGTCCCCATTACCCTTGTTGTGACATAGCTCTTCTCAGATCCCAAAAGCTTGGCCAGTCCAAAGTCAGATACCCTGGCATTCCATTGCCTGTCCAGAAGAATGTTGCTTGATTTAATGTCTCTGTGAACAACCTTGGGCTCTAATCCCTCGTGCAAATATGCTAGCCTGCAACAACATTCATGATCCAAAATCAGCCGAATCCATACCTTCTTGTCAACATGCACTGCTGCATAAACAAAGCCTAATGCTGACGTGCGTACTAACTAGTAAGTTAACTACTAATAATTCACAGCCAATATCTAATAATGATTGATTACCCTTTGGCTGTCCCAAGAATAATTCTCATTCGGATCTCCCATGTGAGAGGACTGGAAGGCCCTACATCTCCGTGAAGCCACTGTTCCAAGTTGCCATTGTCAACGAACTCGTACACAAGCATCCTGTGAGCGTTCGTCAAATAACATTACTCATATAACACCTAGTGAACTTAAATGTATACATACTGCAATGGTCAATATACCGAACATCAAGAAAACTCAACCTCTAAAATGAAATGTATCTAATCTGCAGCGGCTATACATAATGCTTCACATTTCAGATCCACCATTGACATACCTGTGCGCACCCTCAGCACAATACCCATTTAGACGAACAAGATTTTTGTGCCTGACCCGTCCAATTGCTTCAACTTCCACTCTAAACTCCTTTTCAGCTTGACCCCTGTCAAAAGAAAGACAATAGCATTCCATTTCAGAACAAATATTAAGATCTAGCATTCAAACCTATAATGTTGTGTTCCTGAAACTCGCCATTACTCACTTGTTATTCAGGAGGTTTTTCACAGCTATACTATTTCCGTTTGGCAATGTGCCTCTATAGACAATGCCATAACCTCCTTCCCCAATAACATTCTCGTCTTGAAAACAATTTGTTGCAATCTCCAAGTCTCTGAGGGTGTACCAATGACCCCAGCCAAGATGTGATACTTCAGGCACAGAACTAGACGTAGCAGGTGATTCAGCTGATCTAGCAGTCTCCCCACTGGCATTAGACCCTTTATCAGATAACATCAACCCATGTCTGTCCCCTTCATTATGTATACCCCTAAATGGTGTTGTGCCAGTACGATGATGGTGGTGTTGTTGGTCCCGCTCCCCAGCAAGCCCTATTTCATCAACTGCCCTCTGTGGCCTATTGGCATTCCTCTCATCTAACAGGGACTGTCTTTCAACGGGTTTGCCATTGACCCCCAACTCCACCTCCGAGCTGTGAGAGGAAAGCTTCGAATGCTGTCCATAGCCAATCAGTACAGCCTTCTCCATGTCTCTGTCACTTGAATCATTCCTTGCACTGGAGGCAGAACCTCCTCCTCCTCTGCTACCCAACGGATCAATCCTCACTTCCTGAATCTCTTTAGATATCATGGGGATCAATGCAGATGGAAGCTTTTCTGGCAGCCTCTTGGATGACTTCTTCCTTGATGTCAGCCATAAGGACAGAGCAAACAAAATCAGAACTATGAATGCTCCAACACCAATCCCAATCAGAACCCACAATCTCAGTCCAAATATGGATGTCTTCTTAGACAGCTGATCATTGAGAAAGCTTGTGGTGCTGCTAGCAGTATTATTAGATGCTCCCATCCTGCCTCCTACTGCTTGATTTAACTTTGAAACAAAAACAAAAACAGAGACTGTTAAAAACCAACAGGCCTAAATAATTTGCACTCTGTTTTAAACTGCATTTTCATAGCAAATGTTGCATTTTTTTCTCCTATGAAATATGCAGCAGATTCTTTATACATATAGCAGATCAGCCCTGTTCGCATGCTGCAACTGAAAATGATAACGCTACAGATGTCGCTGTCTTTCCACTTGACAATCTTTGCACACCAATAAATCAACGGTTACTTGGAAATTTGTCCTCCAAAGGATTCTTTCATACAAGCCAATTGGAATATGGAAGAAACTTCTGTGACAAGAATTGATCCCACAAATGCATTAGTAAAGAGAAAACCAAACATGTTACCTCTTCACATTCAAACTTCTCAATGAAAAGGATATAAGACAGAATATATATAAATACCCATCCACTACATTTTTATCATGATCAATCCATAGCAGCCAGAGCAAAAGCAAACGACAACGGGTATGGTTTGTAATAGGATCGAGCTAAAAAAGCGGACTGTATTTTAATTTGGAATGCTCTTTCAAGTCCGCGAGGAAAAATATATTATTTGTTCCTGCTCGTTCCTTGTGACTAATTTTGCCCAATGAGTTTGAGATTTTTATAATATTTTATATTAATTGTGTTGTTTTTACATAAATGGCAATAAATATAATAATAATTACAACAAAGAATTGCAGAATTGCACCATTTAACATGTACATAGGGTTTCCATATTTTCTGGGTTTGGTAGTGTTGTAATGGTAATAATTGCATATTCATGTGTTTTATTTTAATTTATTTGGGGGTTTGTTTTGATTGAAGTATTTTAGATGTAATAATTTATTTACTAGTATATATTTGTGTGAGTGTGGACATGATCCAAGTTATTTATGTATTTACTGATTTAAATCTTTAAATTTTAAAATTCTAATTCAAAAATAAATCTTGTCAACTCGTTTTTATAATTTGTTGTGAGTCACGTGGTACACATTTGTATAGATTTGTGTGTTTGGCTATTGTATTGAAAGGCATCCATTCATTTGATAAGTAGGAGGTATTTTCCACAGCGTCTCAAATTATGATATTGCTATCAAGAATCAACCATGTAGTTTTTTGAGTCAAACTCATTGGCCCATGTTTCATGAGTAGTGGTTCACAAGAACCCATCTCTTATGATAATGAATGGTACACTTAGCACTCATTGCATCTAGGTGATGCTCACATAGGTGAAGCATTGGCCCTTCTTGGGAGGTCACCCATCCCAATATACTCCAATTGAAGTGTGCTTAACCATGGGGTTGCAACTTAAGTGGGCTTAACCTTGGGGAAAAACTTAATGGTTAAGTGCACTTGAGTTGGAGTAGTACTGGGATGGGTGACCTCCCAAGAAGGCCTAATATTTCACCTTTGTGACCATCACCTAGATGCAATGAGTGCTAAGTGGACCATTCATTATCATGAAAGATGGGCAAAAAACTACACAGTTGAATCTTGGTAGCAATATCATAACCTATTCATTTATATGAAATAACCTAAGAATCATTAAGCACATCTAGAATTCAATTTGTAAAAAGGGATAAAAGGAACCTAGGAGAATTGCATTAGCACATGTTATTGTAGGTCTGTATGATTATTGGTTTTTATCCTTCACTCATAACCATAAAATTGGCATGTTAGGGATCTAACCAAGGCGAACTTCACTCCCATAATTTAACAAAAATTTCATGAGTGTTCTTAAACATTATATATCCTTATGCACATTTAGACATCAAAAATCAAGGCAAGTGAACTTTAGCAATCCACGGTCTACCTAATTAGATCTATGAGTTTTAGTGATGCAAGTTTAGATCCCACTAGTCGATATTAGGATCGCATTTCTATGGGTGGATATGAGGGAAAAAAAAGTCAATTTACAATTCAAAGATCTTCACCTAAGTGAGCATTTCAATTTTGACACATTAGTGAATCAATTTCCAACGTCTACCACAAGCATTCACATCATCGAATTTTGAGCTAAGTACATGTTGCCCTTCATGTTGAAATTCATAAAAATGGTCACTACCTCTAGGTGAATGTTCATTGTTTAATACTTTAGTTGAGCTTAATGTAATAAATTAACTTGCACAATAGAAGAATTCAATAGGTACTTGATAATACTTAAGAACAATAAGTCTTTTCGAGAGGACAAACCTCTAAAAGTCTTCAATAAGAACTAAATTCATATTATGATGATAAGAAATTGACCACTTCCTCTCATATATCCTATAAATGTGTTATGGATGCCACTCAAGGTGACATTATTAACTATATAATGCTATATAAATCTTAATTAAGGTTTATGCTAATCACAAGTCAAATACACATATCCAAGTATTCATATATATAATTTAATGTTGGAGTTGATCCCTCAACCCTACAACTCTCAAAGATCACCTACAATTAAACACCTATCATAAAAAGAGATCAATAGCAAAGCTATGGAGGCCAAGAGTTGATTTATCCAAAAAAATGATGAATCATTATGTTCTTGTATTAAGGAAATTATAATAAAGAATCCTTATAACAAGAAAAATCAAAAAATAAAAAGCAGCACTAGAGAAACCCTAGGCAAGGATAAAAGAAGATCATGGCATGTGTCCTCATCCTATGACTTGAGACACAAAAAAAAACATGACTTAAGTAAGCTTAAGTAGTAGAGTGAAAAGGGACCTGAGTAATTAAACAATTAATTAGGTAAATACCATTTTACTCTTAACACCCCCCTAAAGTGCAACTTAGGGAGTAACTAAAACCTCTAAATGACAAATGCATAAAAAACAAAGTATGGGTCCCGACAACTTGGCCTCATGAGGTAACTATGTACAAATGAAAAGATTTCTCACAACCAGAGAAGGAGAAAACCTCATGGGAAAAATCATCTTGAAAAGAGAGAAATGTGAATGAAGGACCAAGAAACTTTTAAAACAATGTCCCAAAAAGAATAGGAACATGAAGAACACCACCGAAGCGAAAAAAAGTTGTAAAAAAATGTTGAATGATGACTGTTATGGTGTTGAAATTGAAGAACCTCCTCTAAAATCAAGATCAAGAAGACAACAATCTACATGATTGCTCCCAATGAAACCACTCAAACAATGATCAAATGGAAAACGAAGACCAAAAAACTGATAGTCAAAGATATAGATGGCACATGAATATGCATGAGTGACCTCAATGACACTACTCAACCAATGCAAGAGTAAATTGCAAGTCAAAATACAAGTGCCAATATTCTAAAGAAATTAATCAACTACAGATGTAAGGTTGCCTCCACAAAATAGGAATGCAAGAGTATTTATATGGCAAATACTCCATCTCACTGAGATGTATAGGTAACCAATCATTGCATCCACCTAATACATCTAGGAAAAATACTAGATACATAAGTCACTTCAAATCGAAATGAAGGAAGCATTAACACCAACAATTGAAACCCCTTCCTATTGTTGACAAGGGAGAGGGGTGATAGGTACACTAAAAGTGTGTGTCACCATGTAATGCATGAAGGAGAATAAACAACATCTAAACATGCAAAAAATAGTACCTATAACTGAAAAAGGGTGTGCAAACCAAGGCACACACACATGAAGGTAGACAAGTTTGTGATTACAAACATGAAGGCACACACAACAAAGCCCCCATGACACTTTATAATTCAATGCGAGTACAAAATGTGACACATCATGATGTACACAATCCTTAAAAGGCATGTACAATAGTGACACTTTATCTCAATGCTTCTACAAATGAAAAAGTGCATTCAAAAGATACCTACAATGCCTAGAAAGGACAAAAAGTTGGAAATACATGTAAAATAGCTCAATAAGTCATTTCACGCAAAAACAACTAGTCCAAGTACCAAAACATCCAAGTAATCAACCAAAATGTGAAAACATGACAAACTGAATAAAATATACTTGGGGAAATCTAGAAAAAGTGCATGGATAGCTATGAACAACTCTGAAGACCTGTCTAGCACTACACTTGAATCATAAAAAATGGAGGAATTGGCCAAAATTTATGAGCTCAAGAGCCAAAAAATACATATGACTTTGACAAGTTATAAAATGCACCAACAAAAAATCTAAGTAATCTACACAAACCACTGGAAAAATGCTCAAAACCATCTTTCCAACCATATCTTTTTTTGCTAAATTTTGAAATTGTATGCCTAAGTTATGCCAAAAAGAAAATATAGCCTTTTTAGGGAAAATTAGGGCTAGCGGGTAGGTTGGGTGGTCTAGCCGTACAACTGATGTCAATATGCCAACCATTGGAATATGTTGTTGTGGGATGAAATATTCTTATGTTAATTAAAAATAATAATGGGCCAAGTAGATCGGATAGAAAATGATTCAAAATTGGAAAACTATTGGAAAATGGAAGCAAAAAATCATGTTGGTTGCTTATGGCTAGAAAATGTTGACATGGGTCCAACGAAGAAATCAAGGAATCTGTCACCAACATTGGTAGAATACATAGAGGTCACTGAGAAATATGAGTCTCATTGGGAGGTTGAGAAGGGTAATAATGAAAGAAATAAAATGGAGTCTGGTGGTGAGAAAACACCACTTGGAAACTCAAAGCCAATGGGGTGTGGAAGAAATGGTTGGGTGGGAATAAAACCCACTAACTACCCATGTGTTGCCCAAAAAACTATTAGGAAAGTAGTGGGAAGAGGCTTGCACCAGCAGTAAAGTAGCAAATCATTGTCAAGTAAAAAATAAATGTAGCCCAAGAGGTGGAGAGTCATCATTAGTGCTAATAAACCTTTGTTTGAGCCAAAATATATAGCATTTGTAATAAACAAGCCACAAGTTTTAAAAATCCCCAAAAAATTATTGCTCATTGCTACAAATTTAAAACCCCCACCACCAAAACCTAAGAGATCATGGTTGGTTGATTGACGTTGGAATTTTGTAAAAAAGTGCAACTACTAAAACAAAAATTCCATTGCCAAATTGAAACAACAGAAAAAACCAAAACAACATGCTTATAGAAAGAAAACTCAAGTCGCCAAATTGTTGAATCAAGGATTTTTTTTGTTGAGACCTTGTACAATATCGTAAAGTGTACATACTCTATGCAACAGTTCAAATCCGTATAGTGTACAAAATTTTCAAGCCTCAAAATATATGCTTGTAATTTTTTTGCAACTACTCCAATTTCAAATTTTGGATTGGCAATCTTAGGGATTTTTATCCTTCTAGAGACAACGATGAGGTTTATTTGACTCCACCGTGCACCAAATTTGTTCCCAAGTCTAGATCTCTCAAAAAGATAATAGTGAATTGTAAATCAGGAGTTCTAATACCATATTGGATTTGATCCCCCAACCTTATAGTTTCCAAGGATCACCTGAAATCAAACACCTATCTTAGAAAGATAGAAATAACAAAGCTATGGAGGCAAGATTTGATTGATCCAAAAAATAAATGACTCATTATGTGCTTGGATTAAAGAAATTATAATAAATAATCCTTATAAAAAGAAAAAGAAAAAAATAAGTCTAAAGAAACCATAGGTGAGGATAAAAGATCATGACATGTGTCCTCATCCTATGACTTGAGACACAAAAAAGCACATGAACTAAGTAAGCTTAAGTATTATAGTGAAAAGGGACCTAAGTATTTAAAAAATTAATTAGGTAAATAACCTTTTTATTTTAACAATTAATGGTGTAGCATGCACTTCCCCTTTAAACCAACATTATCTCAATGTTGATGATATTTTGATAATTTTTAAGGAATGCTTCATATTATCATTTTCCATTATTCTTCTAGACATGGTTAGATACTTTATAATTATCCTCATTTACAACCTCTCAATGTTTTCTAAAGGATTCCATTAGGTTCTAAAATGATTGTATACTCTCTATCAACCTCTTGTAACTATGTATGTGTTAAAATTATGCACTGGAATCGACATGTTGCTTCATTATATTGTGTGTCATTTCCTCGTTCTTCTTGAGACTAGATAGTACCTTTTCTTGTTGTTGCATTTATTCTTCCATACTAACCTTTTGGTATACCTTCAAGATGAGGTGATGAATGGCCTAATCTTAGATTATTTTGGGTTGTAAAAACTTTAACATCTATCCAAATAGTGATAGTGCATGCCAAAATATTATTGGCTTGGGCACTTCTTCTACTACTACTTCATCCTCGTCCTCTTCCCCTTCTACTTCTTCTCCTTCTCCTTCTTCACTAGCACATATTCAATTGAATCTAGTGATATAGTTGAAGTAGTTGTCCATAAGACATTGTCATAATGTGTCAAGAGCTCCTCTTGAAAATTAGACCATATGACAATACATCCATTCTTTTTATTCTCTTTACATAGCTAATGATACAAAATGAAATGATCTAGTTCCAAATATAATGATAGTATTACAATCTTTTGTTGACATGGAACATGATGAAGGTCAAAGAATTGCTCCATTTGTCATATCCACTTTTCTAGTACCTACTATGGCCTTCACAACATGCCTCTAGTATTTCAAAATTGGGGACCTTTGTTTTCATTTTTTATTTTAACTTTGGTTTTAACTTCCACACTTTTGGTTTAAGAGGGTTAATTTTGAGTTGCATAACTTTTTAGGTCTTTGAATTTTAATGTCAAGGTTGCATGGTTATGGCCTAGGAATAATTGGATGTGTCTTAGAATGATCTTGTTGAAGTGCCTTGGTATCTATGGATCCAATGGGGAGTGTTAAAATTGGATTCAAACAAACTTGTCTAAATCCTCTTTTGGTTGCCCCTTGAAATTATAATGATATTGATCTTGCACTTCCATAATCTATGATAGGTTCTTCTTAACCCTCACAATTCAACATAATTCACATGTTCATAAGCCCATATGTATGTGCACTCATTTCAAAATCTAAGCTTTAGAAAATTTAGGTATACTTATACTTCATAAGCCCATATACATTGAAACCATTTAAATATGAATAGATTGCTAATGTAGGCCAGTGGTTCTAAATGGCTTAGCCAGGAATAACAGCTGGAAGAAGAACCTAAAATGGGGGGTCTAAATTTGCTACAAGTTTGCATATAGAAAGTATATCTGCCCCATAAATTGAAAAGGCAGAGTGGCATACCATGCCCTCCACCTTTTTTTTAATAGGACACATGTTTCAATTTCGCCAACATGTTCCGTTCATTACGATCATTTGTATTTCTATCAAACAATCTACAAGCAAGTTTTTTTCTGGAATATTCAACACTATAGAAGTCTTTGGGCTAACACGTAATGGAGATAACACTAATTCTTAGTGTTATTAGCCACGACCCTATCTTTTCGTTTCCTCTTCCAATGAAATGTATTTATAGTTCATGTCAATATGACTATGAAGACGGGGAAATATTACCTCTAGGACTCTGCAAATAAATCTTTATATTCAACGTATCAATGAATTTCACCATCTGCATTTTATAAAAATTATAAATAAAGCATATAATTCATTTCAGGAATGATTATTTTATTAAAAACCCCTTCAATAAGAACATTAAAATAAAATTTAATCATGCCAAAGTTTAAACAACTCACAAATAGAATATATTCGAAGTAGGGTAGAAACACCTGAAACAAGTCTCAAATGCAATATTATTTCCTAGAAGTTCAAATTATAAGCATGGTGTTTGATTAGACAAAAGGCTAAGAAAAAATGTTTCTCTTTATGATAAAAAAACCTAGTCTATTCAAAGGTGTCTATTAGGGAATTTGTTTGTAATTGTGTTTGTGAGATCTTTTCTTACATGTTTCATGAGAATAAAATTATAAAATTTGAGGTGGACCAAGTTTAATAAGTTTTAATTTCTACACAATAATTGTGTCTATCAATCATAATTAACAAAACATGTGAACAACATAAAAATAGTTTTTGTACTAATATATGTATTAATAGACTATAAAAATTTGTGTTCATGAAAGTGAGCGTAGACAAGCATATTGAATCTAAGTTTTCAAGTGTAAGATCAATCTCATCATGATTTTAAGGGGCAACCAAAGGAGAACTTGAAATGTTTGAAAATATGGTGTGTTAGGGATCTAATTAAGGAAAATGGCCTTCACAATTCAATAGAATTCTCATAAGCATTCTTAAATATTGTATGTCCTTATGTATATTTAGACATCAAAAATTAAGACAAGGGAATTTCAAAAATCCATGGTCTAGTTTATTAGACCTATGAGTTACTAATATATATATAGGCATAATTAGATCTCAATTAAAATAATTAGAGTCATGTTAACATGTTTCTCATGCATAATTAGGTACAATGACCTAAATAACAATAGAATAAACTACTAGATAAGGATAAAGAGTGACATCATAATAGGTTCCCCTCTACTCCTAACTCTAGGGTTCAATGCAAGCTCAAAATGCCTAAAATGACCTAAAAGATCGTGGCACAAAAAATGAGGCCAAAAAACATGGCACCCATATCTAAAAAGTTAGGAAATCACATTTCCAACATTAGTATGTATCAAAATTCAATTTTTTATTTTTTTTTGGATTAAGGACATCAATACCAAGAGCATAAATATTTTTCAATTTTTTTTTGGCAATCTACTATTTTTCCACATGTGCAAAAAAAGGAGTTTGATTTTCAGTGAAAAACCTACATTCACAAGAGATAAAAAATAAATATAATAATCAAATTAAATATATTTAAAATTATACTTTTTAGGAAGCTTATAATGAGGAATGCATACTTACAAAACACAAATTTTAAATGAATTCATTTGATTCCCCAAAAGGTAAATCAAATGTGGATTTTTATCAGCATTTTGATCGATGTAGAGGAGACTCCATTATAGGTATGGTTTAAAACTAGCGGGGTTCCATCTAAGGGGGTTTGATCAAACCCTCTTCAATTAAAATGTTTTATCTGGAACCTTTCAAGGCTTAAATCATTATATTTTCTAAAAAGTTGTGATTTTAGAAAAAATTAGGATGCCCCAGAAAGTGTAACCCATTATTATGGCAACACCTATAAGATAGTTGTAGTTCTGCATGCATGCTTCGTCCATGGTTTGAGGAGATTTTAGATCTTCTCTATATGGAGATGTCATTATATGATTAGTTACTCAATATTTTCGCGGTGAATGTTTGGAGGGTTCCTAGACTATGGTGCTCATGTTGTGGACATGATTGGCAAATTGGATTTGTGTGTGATCTGGTGCTTGATTCATGTTGTTTACATGATTATTCTCTTTGATATTTTAGTTTGTTGTTTACTATTATGATGATGGGTTTGCATTTAACATTGAATGGATCTATGAGTTATGCGGTCATGTGGGTAGGCCACCCTTTTGGTTGTAGTGGGAGAACTCAGATGTGGATTGTCTATATCCACGAGGTTATTTTGGTGTGTTTGTAGACTATATCAATTGACCTTATCTATGATCATTTATGCATTAGTTTTTTTTCTTTGGGATGAGAGGATGGATAGAGTTTAGTACTTGGATAGTCAGTTCTGGGGACCTGTAACATGTTTTATCACAATGTATCAGACAACTCGGATACACTATTTTGTGTGAGTTTTTGTGATATTTATGGTGTATTTCATTATCTTGGAGAGCTTGGTGCCACTTGATATTATTTTCAGATAGATATGTGAGTGTGTGGGTCTGGAGGATCTTCATATTAGGAGATGGGTGAGTCATGATGCTTGGAGAGCTCGGTATCACTCTTTAGTGGCATCTTTAGCAGTGACTATGGATTCATCACTTGGTGATGGATGATCTTCTTTAGTGTTGTAGATGTTACTAGGAGGAGCTCTTAGATCCTATTGTTGTAGAAGGGTTCTTTTGCATTTGCATAGACACTATTTGGAGATATTCATCTTCATGAGATTGAATATGTGTGACATCTTTGAGCCTTGGAGGACTCTTGGAGTCTTTGGTTGGGGTGTTGGTAATGCTTGGATAGATGATGTTGGTTTAGAATATTTTTTTCGTATGTCATGGTATACTCTTGATCCAACACATTAGAGCTTTGGCATATTACATTTCTCTTGAGAGTGTGGTTTGTTCACTTGGAGCATTTGATCTCCTTGGAGGAGATGGTGATCCTTTGTTGAGAGGATGGGTTCTAGTGTTGTGCCATAATGGATTCTTGATTACACATTAGAGTTTTGGCATGATATTGTTTAGATCATGATGTCATGTTAGGTTCTTGATTGGAGTTGGAACTTTGGCAGTGATCTAGAAATTTTGTTGTGTTTTGAGTACATCAGTCATGTACATGAGATCTTCATGTGAATGCAATGTTTGCATTTGTAGCTTAGCATGTGTTGATCAATTGTTAGTGCTCATGGATGCATGGAGATGTGGTGAGGTTGTGTTGTTGAGATGGGTACTCTTGATGAGATCTCAACAAGAAGTTTGAGTATTTTTTCACCTAGACATGGATGTGAATTCATGATAGACCTATGAGGAGATTGTTGTTGGATGAGTCATGATGTCTTGGATATCTTGGAGGAGTACTCTCATTCCCCACTCTTGGTCTATTCGGTAGTTTGTCACTTGAGAGGCATAGCCCTTGGTCCTCTCAGATGTTATTCTTATCTTTCAAAGGTATGGATCTTGAATTACGATTAGATGGTTCTGGAGGATTCATATGAGAGATTTTAAACATGGTTATCTCCTTAAGCATATGAGTTGATAGTGTGATGTCATTTATGAGGAGTTTAGGAGATGGTAGTGGGCTAATTTCTTGATATGGGAAGTGGATTTAGTTTGGTCTTCTCTTGAGAAGCTTACATCCATGTGATTACATGATGCATATGTTGTGTTTGATCTTGGAGATTGAATAGGATGGGTGTTCTTGAGGCTTTTCTTTTAGGGTTGTGGAAGAGATCATACTTGACACAATTGAGCATTTAGAGGTGTATATAGAAGGATATTTTGCATGTGTATTATGCATAGAGTTTCTCTCTTTAGTCTTGGTTTTCTTCCTGGATGTTCAGATTCATATGATGTTGGAGTTGAGATCATGTTTGGAGCTATGGTGATCATTGGTTTGTGGTCATGTGTTACACTTTGTTTTGGGTTATGGCATGGAGGTTCCTTTATCTTTGTCCTTTGTTAGATGTGGAGAACATGGGAGAGTTGTGAGACTTGTGGTGAGATATGTACTTGCAGTGGTTTGGTTGTAGGTTGTGCATGCCATTATGGATGGTTCTTAATACTGCATCGATACATTCTCTATGTGGTGCTATTGGTAGACTCAAAGTGTCGTTGATGTCTTTTTAGACTTGACATTACCCATATAGTGGGAGTTCCTAGATGTGTCTATCTTCGTTGACTATTCTGACACAAGGAACTTATGATTGCGATGATGGGTTGGATATGTTGTTGGCATGAGTTTGTTGATGTTGTGGATACCTTTTGAGGTATGGTAGATTGGATGGATTGGCATTTGTTGTGGGTGTTATTTTTGGTCTCGTGGGTTTATTAGTTAGATGAGGGAAACCTATTTTGTTTGTTGTTTTGGTTGATGGTTTATCTTATTCTCTAGAGGTTTCTTTGGCTTTAGTTGTGTTTTGATTATGGGCTTGGAGTTGGTTGAACATTTGTTTAGCTTGTGAGCGCAATGGAGTTGTGGTAGTATCATGTAGCCTTTGTTATCAATAGGATTTGATGCTTGTGTATTTTGTATTGTTGCATATACACCATTGCTTGTTCCTTTCCTTTGGAGGATGACAATAACTTTTGTCTGAGATGGTGGGAATCTTGGATGTTGTTGCAGGTTTCTTGTTTGAATCACAAGAGCATTGTTCAAGATTCATGTGAAGCATGTATGGCTGTGATGATGTGTTTTTCATTGGTTGACTCTTAGTAGTTAAATATTATTGATTCCATGGATTCTTGGAAAGTCTTAAACAAGTGGGAGAATGTTGGGATTAAGGTGTCTCAACCTTTGAGTCCCAACATTATTCATGGGATAAATATTTGTGCAAATATTGATATCCTAAGTTTCCAAATATAATAGTTGTCACAACACTTTGTGGGACTCGTCGAGGAGTGTTATATCCTACATGCAAGGTGTGGAGCTTAATGGAGTGCCACTTGTCACCTAAGTGCTTCAAGGAAGCATTTTTGCTTGTGCATTTTTCATGGAGGTGCACCATAGTGTCACTTGTCACTTGGACGCTCATTTAGAGAGAGGAGTTTGTAAAAACTTCTCAGAGTTGCATGGTGGTGACATGTCTCAAGGCATGTTGAGTTAACTATGACATGTTGCTACTTTTGAGGAATTTGATTCCAACTTTGAAAATTCAAGGTTGGGAGTTTCTATTTGCTATTAGAGTTGTGCAAGGATGAAGTTTCTATTCCTAGTTGAGTTAAAATTGGAATGTGGATGCCCAGATTTTTGACAGGTGTTTTTTTTCATGTTCCTGTTGCATGCTTTTGCATGTAGTGCCTTTCTTGTTGCATGTTCATGCATGGGAGTGGGTTTAAGGAAAATTCTAACTTGGGCATCAAGTATACTCTATATATACAGGTGTTATGTTAGAGGAGTTGTGAGAGCTAAGTTTTCTATAGGGGTTATGCTATCGATTACACAAGAGAAAGATGTAATCTTCAATGTAAATTGGAGATGTGATCTCCATGATAAGGCTATGAGCCTGAAATTATATTGTAACTAGTTTTGTTGCTGATAATATAATGGTTCTATGCTTTAGAGTGTGGGGTTTTTTACCCGAAAGGGTTTTCCCCACACATATCTGTGTTTTAATTCTTTTGTGTATTCCTATGATTCTTATCTGTTAATTAAAATGTCTTTATGTTGCTGAAATGCTAGTGGATCAAAATAACTACATTTCTTTCCTCTAAGGATTAATGGGTGAAATTAAAATTGTGTTTGTTTCCACTATAATACATAGTTGTATATGCTTGTATCATGAAAATGAAAAAAACAAGAAAAAGAAACTAGAGGCATATACTGATTCTTGGATGTCATTCCAAGATCAACATTTCCCTTCAGAATCCATAGTCTACCCTAAAGGAGGTTGTAATAAAGACTCCTTGATACAATATGAACCATAATATGTAATGTAATAGGGCCTAATATAATAGTCTAGAGTTGGGTGATTCACATCATCAAAACCTTTAATGGTACAATTTATTTGATAAATAGATAAAGCATTAATATCACTACAATTAAGGAGGCCCAAAATATAGACATTGGGACTAGAACCATTATCAATAAGGTTTCACTTAATACCATTTGATTTTATACCAACAATCATGATAAGAGGGTTATTTTGTTTCTAAAATTTAGGAGAAGGGAGTTTTGATTGAGAAAAAGTGATATCAATTGTATTTGAATGAATGCACACAAGAATAGTGGTCATGTTAGTGAGCTTCACAAAAGATGGAATAGGTGTCTTTTATAAGGCTTGTTGAAGGGCATAGTGATAACAAGGTAAATTTTGTATTAGGTATGAAAAGGATATCTTAGTTTATGTAGTGTAAAGTTGCTTAATAATATCACTCTTTGGTGTTCTCCATAAAAAATATTAGGAGGTGGTGGAAGCATATGATTTGATGATGGAAAAGAAATAAGAACAAGAGAAAAATATTATTTTTCGTAGATTGTTATATGTGTGGGCTATCACATGGTAGTTAGTATTTGAAGAAAAATTGCACTTCATAGTTTGAGAAATACAAGTGAAATAATTAGAAGATCAAGGTTGAATAATAATTACTAGATGAGAAGGTGGGGTGGATTATGAACCTCATGCAAGATAATTTTAGAAGTAGATTCTTTTTTAAATATTAGTGGACTTATCCAACATTTCCCTAGTGGGTGGGATAAGTTTATTTACAATGATAACACTAACTAAGTTATTTTCATCATGAGGAATATACAATATAGGAGAAGAAATAGAATGAGCATGCTCAAAATCTGTTTGCACAAGATCCAATGTGAGGTGAGAGTCTTCATCCAACAATGTTGTATCACTGAAGGGGGGAGCATTGGCATGAAGAGCAAGTAAATTATTTTTAAAAAAAAAAAATCATCTTCATCTTCTAAAAGTTTTGTACAAGTGTTAGGAAAAGGGTGTTGTACACCTTGCACAAGATTTTTTTTTTTATATATATAAAATAAATATTTATTTTTGGTGCATCTTTAGAGATGTGTTTAGTCACATTAAATATATATTTGGGTCAACTTGATATTGTTTAGATATTTTATGTGTGAGTTACACATAGAAAACATATTTAATATCGGAAAAACTAAATATCAATTAAGTAAATGTTGGGGTCAACGGGTTTGTGTAATTATGGTTTTAAGGCACATGGTTTTACCTTACCACTTGGTTGTTTTGTTTGAGCTTTATTATATAAAATCAAACAAACGTTTCACGGTTGAGGTTGGCTAGTTGGTTGTTTGGCTTGGCCAACATTTGCATTGAGCTCTCTTATTGAGTGAATATGTGAAGCATGGTATGGATGTATGGCTACATGCTTGGAAACATAGAGGATGCATTGGAGGAGATTCATGTCTTAGAAGTATTCATGTTTAATTTATAAGTTTATTGTAATGTTTAATTTATGAAGAATACATTGAATTTGGATGCTTTTGGAGGCTAAGTTTTTACCTTTTAAGCAATTTCTTATGGTATATCCTGTGTAATCTTGTGGTATATCTTTGATATTTGCATTATGGTTCTTCTATAATATTATATGCATGATTTTATCTCATGGAGTTATGTGGGAAATTGTTTGATTAACATGGTAATTTTCCTAACAAGAAGGGGAGTAAATTTCATGGGAGAAATCAAGAAAAATGAGTGACATAGGAAAAGTCGTCAATATCACATGCTTGTAACATAATATCTTGAAAATTTTGAGAATATATAGAAAGTGATTTAAGGAAAGAAGACAAGAAATTTATTTTGAAAAATAGGAGAGAGTTAAAAAATATGTAGATGAATCTAGATGAAAGTTGTTGTATGTCTCCTTTAGGACTATGAAATAGGGTTCAGGGAAGCACCCAAATAAAATGTTTGTTTTTATATTTGGAATAAAAATATTTTATTTTTATGTGGTAGGTTTAGGGTAGACCCATAATAGTGTGTCACACTTATGGGACATTATAAATTTTCCTTGGGAAGAATTTTTTTAGCAAAATCTTCATTCTAAGGTATTTCTTCAAACAAAGGTACTTTCATTTTTAGGTGTTCGCACAATTACCTTAGAATGAAGTTGTACCTTTGTTTGAAGGTTATTCATTTTTTTAATATTTTAATATTTTTAGACCATGGAAAAGACCTTCATTCAAAGGTGCCTTCAAATAAAGGTCCTTGATACCTTCAAGTGAAATATTAATTTGAAGGTCATTCTAAGGATCTCTCTACCTTGGTCCTTAATTTTTTCATAGAATTTTATGTTTAAATCCCTAGGTTGGACAAACAGATGGAATCAACATGATAGGATAATTTGTAGGATCATAGCCCTTGAAGCAATCTTTCTGAAAAGTATGATTTGAACATATTTAATTTGATTTCTATATTTATTTTTTATTTTCTACTAAACATAGGTTTTGCATCAAACATCAAGGTCACTATTCGACAAATGTGAAAAAATAGAAAAGTTTGAGATTTTATTTTGAAAAATATTTGAACACTATGTATTGATGTTCTTATTTCACCAAAAAAGAAGTTAATTTAGATATATAAATAAAAAAATAATGTGATATGAAAGCACCCTATATATTAGTGTTACTAATTTATGTTTAAGAATTTATAATTTTTTTATTTTTATTTTATAAAAATAGTTATGGGGTATAGATTAGCAATATCATGAGAGTGAACTATTGTATTGGCATCACATATAAAAATTATTTAATAAGACACATGTATTAAACAAGTGAAAATGACTTACAAAAAATTATTTTACAAAAATTTGTAGAATGGTGGTTGAGATCTTGTGAAGGTGGTGCTAGCTCACTCGAGATTTACTTTGACTACAATATGGTGGAGTACTTTTTGCATAGAAAAGATATGATTAGTCGATTCATTGGGATTATTTTTTCCAAAGATCACGTCTATTCTTGGATCAAAGAAGACTAGAAAACATAAGAGGCCATTTTTATATTAAAGGTTTTCTTTGTGGCGATATTCATTTTAGAGCCCCTTCACGAAGGTATCATCAATAATGGGATATTATTTTTAGGTTATACCTTGATATTTGTCTTAAGGTGGATCCCAAACTTCAATCTGACTTCATATGATCCTTAGGACGACTTTTCACTATACTAGCCTCTATAATCTCCCCTTAGAATACTAGACAAAAGAAATACATAAAAATATTGGTGATTCTTTAGGGATGTTGGACTGTGTAGACAAAGATTGAGGATGGAAATTCATGTTTCTATGCCTACATTAGGATCCTTTCAACCTCAACTTTTTTAATGAGATTTATCTTAGAATGGTGGAAAGATGTTGGAAGTAGAAAGTTGAGGTGGAAGACCCCATTTTTTTCTATTTTAAGTGTCATAGCCACACTTATGATGAGGTTGATTGTCTAATCAAAGATAAGACATCAATAAATGGGTGGTAAAGGGAACACATGCAACATATACTTTTACAACAGTGTGGTCCTTTGAGATCACTAGATCCTTGGTGCTAGTTGCTCCTTAGGCAAAAATAGCATTGGTTTTATTCAATCAAAAGACCTTGGAAGGGGATACCTCAAAGGAGGGGAGTGAGGAGGACTTGATTAACTCTAGAAAAGAGGAAATATACACATCCAAATATTTAGACCCTAGATTTCTCAAAAAATATACTTCACATATATCTAAATTTGAGTTTGGATTTGAAAATAAATGAGGAAGGAAATCAAACAAAAAATGGAGCTAGCTCTAACAAAGGGGAAATTATTAATCAATAATTGCGTATTGAGTTCTAAGGGAGGAAACACTTCCCTTAGAGGAAAATGAAGATTGTGTCTTATTTTTTTAGGGGCCTAAATGCCCTTGATAAGATGTTCTTAGTCAAGCTCCATCACAAAAATCTTAGGATTGAGATAATTTTTCTTCAAGAATCCAAACTTTGATTTTATGAGGTTAGTATTTTCTTGTGTCAGTATTATGGCTGAGATGGTTAATTTGAGTTGGAAGTGGGGTCTACTAGTTGTTTTGGAATGCTTTGAAATACTAACATTATTTCAATAGATATTTTGCACTCCTCTAATTAGTTGGTTGTGTAGGTAAAGATCTTGCACCTTTGATCTTTATTTCCTCCTTAACAATGTGTATGGTCCTACAAATGTAGCTCAAAAAAGCTTAAAGTCTAGGAGAAATTTTTATCTTTCTTACTAATGCACTTGGAATGATAAATGCATCGTTGGGGGTGGAATTAATGTTATTATTTCAAGCAATGAAAAACATGGTGGTGTCTCCCACCCTTCACATTTTTAGGTACACTTTCAAAAATTTATTTTGAGGCTAGCTCTCATTGATTTCATCTTGAAGGATGAATTATTCACATGGACAAATAGGAGATTATTCTTCACTAGAATTTTTGAGTGACTTAATAGATTCCTTTTTAATGAAGTATGGATAGCCATAAATACTTTCTTATAATTTTTTATTAATCCTTACTTTGGTTTGGACCACTTCCCTATCATGTTATATATATTGGAAGATCATCTAACTCCAAGGTCGTCTTTCAAATTTGAATGGATGTGGCTAAGAGACAAATATTTGGATGGTCTGATATGAAAGTGGTGGTGTGAAGTGGAGGTTCCCAAGGGCACCAATTATTTTTACTTTAATAATAAATTGGGTTTCATTAGAGCTTGATTAAATGAATGGAATCAATCCTCCTTCACAAATATTTTTGATGAAAATAAATGAACTGAGAAAGACTTGGAGGATTTCAATGAAATGGTAATAACTCATGGTATGTTTTAAATTATTTTTTAAAGAAGGAGCTCCTTGCTCAATATTTCAAAAAAATTTGAAGCGAAGAAATCTTTTGTTGGTCAAAATCTTGGGAATTTTGATTGATTGATGGAGATTCAAATTCAAAAAAAATGTAAAATTCACTAAAAGTGTGAAGTAAGAAAGCAATTGTCTCTATTACATCAAAAGATGGGACATTTTTTATGAACACGAATGATATATAGAGCGAGGCTATCTACTTTTTTTGCAATCTCTTGGTTATTGATGGATCATCCGATAAGGAAGATATGAGTCCCTATTGACTCGAAAAGATAATAAGACGCTTTTGAGTTTTTTAGAGGTAAAAAAAATGATGTTCCACTACACCCTAAAAAATATCATGGGCTCGATGGATTCTTGACATGCTCCTAATTTATCATCGTAGGACATTATTGGAAAGGATGTATGGACAATAGTGGAGAACTTGAGAAAATAAAAGAATATTCTTAAAAAATTTAACAACATTGACATCTCCCTCAATTTGAAGAAACTCGATGCTTCAAATATTTTTGACCTATTCATTTTGTAATATAATTTACAAAATAATCTCAAAGTTTATGGCCAATCAGTTAAAGTTCCTACTCCCAAACACAATATCTCCTAAACAAAGTGGTTTTACCCTTTGTTATTATTATTGCGCATGAAGCCATCCATTTTATTTCCTCCTCACTACAAAAAATAATGGTGATCAAATTCAACATTAGTAAGGCATATGATTGGGTCTCCTATCTTTTTCTAAAGTGCACTCTAGGAAAATTTGGCTTCAACCATACCGATTAGACTAGATTTTGGTTGCACCTCCTCTGTTAGGTATTAAATTTTGGCTAATGGATTCGTATGTGATTTATTTAAGTCCTCTGATAGATTAAGACAAGGAGATTACATCTCCCCTTTTCTTTTTTTGATGGCAGATGCTTTGGGGAGGTCAATTTCTAATCTTGGAGTGGAAAGGTGTGCAAGTGGATAGAGGCCTTGATCTAGCCACCCGTCAACAACTCACTAATGATTCCATAATTTATGAAAAATAAAAAATGGAGGTGCTAGAAGTTATGAAGAGATCCTTAGATGCTTATGCTAAAGTTTTAGGGAAAATTATCAATGACAATAAATCAAACATCTTCTTCTTTAATATCAAGCACCCAATTCAATGTAGGATTGCAAACCTTCTTGGCTTTCACATTGATTTCATCCCAAGTAAATACCTGGGAGTTTCTCTTTTCAATGATATGACTCACACTAATGTAATGGAACAATTGATGCTTATAAGGAAAATATAGATAATTTGAAGATGTATGATTGTCATTTGCAGGTAGAATTGTTATGATTAAGGTCATTCTCTTTGTGATCCCCATGTATTTAATGTATTACATAAAATTAACAAAGTGGATTTATCATTATCTAAATGGATTAATGTTTTTTTTTTTGTGTGGGATGACTCAAATTATTACAACACAATTCATCTTGTAAACTTGGATTTGGTATGAAATAGAAAAACTATTAATGGAGATGGTATTAAGTGTATTTTAAGATATAACAAAGCCTTGGGGGCCATACTAATTTGGATAATGTTCAAGTATGCTTTTTCTCTCTAGTGTAAAGTGCTCTATATGAATATTTAGATTACAAGGCTTTGTGTTGTGTCCTTATCATTACCAACCCATTGGGTATATCATAAATCTAACAATTCATGCTTGCATATGAGTCATTGATCATAGACCAATTATCTTGGAGAATTACAATGGTTGATTTTTTATTTCCTAATTAGATTCATGGAATGGGGAGGTTGTCCTAGACTATATCCTTGAATTGCATGGTTGTCTAGAAATTATAGTGGATATTTGGGGTGACAAGGTGGATAATTATATTGTGTCAAGTAATATGGATTATGTTTGGCATTGGATAAACATTGGTGATGCCCTAATTCTTGAAAATTCCAAATGCAAGGTCCTCCATAAGGTTGGTTCCTTTGCATGTACAACACTCCACAAGTGAATTCTCATGGGAGACATGCTTAATTCTATTAGAATTTATGGACCTTCCAAGTGCCCCCTTTTCCTTTCCAATGAGGAATCAATAGATCATAATATTCTTGTATGTACTTTCCATATGATTATTGGTATTGGCTTATTACGATGCTCGAGTGGTCTAGGCCTCTCACTAGTAACTTAGTGAACCTCTTTCTTAGCTAGCCATATCTATACAAAAAATTATTTGGGGAAGGATCTAGTTGTTTAGCCCCACAATGGTGATATGGAATTTATGGAAGGAGAGGAATCATAGGATTTTCAATAATTTATCCCATTTGGTACAGAAGCTAAAAAATAGGATTAAGGTTGGGATAAGTGCATTCTTGAATTCTAAAATTTCCTCCTCGACCGAAGGTATTTAATTCGTGAGATGAAAAAATATTTGGAAAATGGAAGATGTTGAAATTCCCTAGAAAGTATATTGGGAACTCTACCTTTTAGATATAAAATGTTCATTGGTTAGCCCCTCCAAGAGGTATAGTAAAATTTCATTTTAATGGGGCCTCTCGAGGTAATCCTAGGTTCATAGCTAGTGATTGTATAATAACGAGCAATGTGGGAGTCCTTAATTGGGTAGTTTCTAAACAAATGTCGATATGTACAAACAATGATGTTGAGTTCAAAGCTCTTTTTATTGGATTAAAATGTTATAGAGATAAGGGACTAGATTATTTTAACATAGAGGGTGACTCAATGGTATGTGTCATTTTCATTTATACATATCGCTCAATAAATTAAAATCGAATAAAAAATGATACGATCATCACACTCCTTAGTTGATTAAAATATTTCTCACTATGAGATATCTACATGGAACTGAACAAGGTGGCAGACTTGTTGGTGAATCATGATCAGGCTAAGGAGATTATTATTTCAAACCAAATAAATAGCTAGCAATGGTTGCAAAGGATTTTAGTCTTTTCATCACCTATATATCTCCTCCCTTGTTCCCCTCATGGTTTGATTAAAGGGTTTCAAATATTTCTAATGTAATGCCTACTCTCTAAGATGGTCTATTGGGTGGTATTCAATGGGGTTGTGTGTGAGTGAAAATCGAAGGAGACTTTGATGAGATTGTTGTTCTTTATAAATAACCTAAAAATGGAAATCGTGATCATGGAAGTGCTTGGGGTTTGTAGATTTTCTACTAGTCATTGTCAAAACCATATTTTGGTTGGTGATTTATTAGGTTTTTTCATAGATATGAAAGGTAGGAGAATGCTCAGCAAGCTTGTGATTAGAAAATTTCTGCAAAAGCCTTGGAAAAAGAAAGCCATCATTGCTATCCTAAATTTTGACCAAAATCACTCTTCATGGGCCTACAATAGAGTCATAGACCCAAAGGAAATTAAGCTAAACATAAAACTAAGTAGATGCATTGAGTTATTATTTGAATTCCTTTTCCTACAAAAGTTTGCTCCATTTCAAAAAAAAAAATGTTTAACATTTGAATGTTCTCACAAGTGACCAATTTATGTGATTGGAGGAATCGAAGCGAGGTCTGCTCTTTCTCTAATCTTCTTAATCTTGTAATATATTTTGATATTAATAGAAAGGGATCTACTTTTTGGTATTATCTTGTCAAAAAAGTAGTTATACAATATAGAATAAATGTTATTTTTATAAAATAGTGTTAACTGTAAAAATGAGTTATTACAATTTATGTAAAAAAAATCACAAATCATTTTTTAAAATTAAAAAACTATTTAGAATCTACACCTGAAATATGAAAAATCAGTAGCATACATCACCTTCAAATTCTTAATATTTTAGTTGCCATGGGTGATATAAAATGAAAATTTGGTTAAAAATTATGATTCAATGTCCCACTTGGGTCAAAAAATGGGATATACTATTGTGTGATCACCCTTATCCACCAAAATGTAATGAGGGAACCATGGAAAAAAAAGAGGTGGAATAGAAAGGTGGGTTCATCAAAATATAATTGTGTGCAGGTGAATTTTCCTAGTCTAAAATGCAAAACGAAACAAAATGCAAGCAAGGAAAAACACAAACAACACCTCAACGATTAGCCTAGTTGAACTTGAACAAAATGAAGATAAAAAAGTTTTATACCTTGTCCAAGTTGACGGGTTGGTTAGCCTTGTTGATTGCTTGATTTGTGTGCTCTTTTCAGTAGAAAATAGCATGAAACTAGATGCAACATGATGTGGATGAGATGAGGAATACAATGATACAAGTGGGTATTTGGATAGATGCTTGATATGGATGCAAAATGAGCTCAAACATTGCAACAATGGTGGATGCTTGAGAGTGCAAGTGTGCTTGAATGCTTGAATGTTCAAGGTTCAAGTGTTGCAAATGAAGGCAAATCCTCTAATTTTAGGGGAAGAGCCACTAAACAATGAAAGGCCAAGATTTAGCCACCTTGGACAAGATCAAGGGCTAAGGTGAGTTGAGAGATCACAAGCCTTCACATCTTGACATGTGGCGGGTGAGGTGTCAAGAAAGACATGAGGTGGAGGTACTTTATTGTACCTTGGGAATGGACAAGATCTCCTCATAAAGGAGGTCCTTTTCCCATGTGGGTGATGAGACTTTTGAGAAATTAGAAATTCCTTAAAAAGACCTAGGAGGAATAAATTCACATTGGGAAGGGGTTGCCTTCTCCAAAAGGTTGACTTGGGGGTATGCCATAAATGGCATAATGGGTTAAGGTGACCTAATCAAGTAATTAGGTTGTGCAAACAAGGGATTAAGGTGGATAATGAAGGATTAAGGCAAGTGGGCTATGATGGAGGATGTGACATTAATCGTGATTAAGGATGTGCACATCCTAATAAGAGATTAATTAAATTAATCCAAATTGGGGAAGGATTATGGAGGATGGGACAAGGAGAGAGAAAATAATGAATTTAAATATTGATTTAAATTCATAAACGAAAAATGACTAAATTACATAATAAGAGTATTTATTTAATTTAGAGGGGAAAGGGGATAAAGGTAAAGCATTTAATTATTTAAACTAAATACCTTAGGAACATTAGAGAAAGGGGGAAATATTAATTAAATAAATCATTTAATTAATATTGATGGGAAGGAAAGATAGATGAATTAAGGGGACTAATTTGGCCTTATGGGAGAGGTCAGATGTAGATGTCTACATTTTTCCCCTCTTCGAAATATTAAAATAACAGTGTTTTAAAGAAAAATAAAATATAGGTGACTCGATAGAAGAATGGACTAGAAAAAGATGCCCTAGTGCGGGAAAGGTGGTGTAGACTGTCAAATAGTAGAAAATGAAAGAAGATGCCCCGGTGTCATGGGAAAATTGATAGGACGGAGGAACGAAGGAAAATGATAGGGTATGCCCCCTCAAGAGGGTAGATGGGGAAGAAAAAGGGGCCCTAGGTGACTTCTCAATATGAAGATATAGAGGGTACCACATTATAGAGCACAAAAAACCTAGAAAAATGGCTTTTGAATGGAGGAAAATGGACGAACGGGGTGCAAATGGTGGCCCATGGAAGAAAGGGGATAAATTAGATAAAAAAGAGAGTTAAATAAAGGGTAAAAATACCCAAAATTTAAAAAGGTTAAAAAAAGAGGGAAAGGGTATATAGTAATTTTAGAAATTACTATTCATCATTTGCACATTTAGAAGCTGAGTTAGCAAGAGAGAGAGAGAGAGGAAGGAGGTGATGAGGATAGCTGACATGTCAAGCAAGGACGAGGGGTTCCTGGATGATGAGCTCATCCACTGAGGCTAGGAGGTGCATGAGTTCTACTATGAGTGTGCGGTACCCTGCCAGGTTAGAATCAAAACCCTTCTTTATGATTTTAGTTATTTTTTGTAATTTTTTGCATATTTGGGTTTTCAGGTTTTTGGGGTTTAGCTAGATGGGAAATGGGTTACCAACGGATGGGCGAAATCGCCCATCCAAAGAGCCAAAATTGCCCTTGTAGGGCACAACTAAGACCAAAGGTGAGTTCACCTATCTGAGAGGTGAAATTTCCTGGGGGAGAAGGACAAACACAGAAAGAGGCAAACCTGCTCGTTCGACGAGTGAAGTTGCCCGCTCGACGGGTGAATTCGCCCAAGCAACGAGCGAAGTCGTTGGGACAGGTGAAATCGCCCACCCAACTGGCGAGACTGCTAGGGGATGGGCGAATGTTCTTAGCCCATGGGTGAGGCCACTCGGGGATAGGAAAATTTTCCTGCCCCATGGGCGAGGTCGCCCGGAGACGGGTAGTCAAGGCCGCTCGCGAGCGATCCTACCCATCACACAAGTGAGTTCGCCCAAATGGGCGAAGTCGTCCGAAAAAGTGATTTCACCCAGATGGGCAAAATCACCTAGATGGGTGAACTTACTCAGATGAGCATCGTTTGGATGACAGACATCGATGATAAAGAGGGGGAAAGGAAGATTTGCCCCATAAAGGGCGAATTCACTAGACAAAAGAGAAAAGGGGTGAAGTCACTAGGGGCGTAGATTGGAGAAAGGAAAGGAAAGAAAAGATAGGAAAAGGGATGATATGATGAATAAAGGAAGGAATGAATGATAGAAAAGATGAAATAATGAATGACTAACAAGATGTGTGGGTTGGATGCAAAGTTTGGACATAATTCATATGCACAAGAGACACTCGATGGTACTAGAGGCTACCATCGCAACGATGGGTGAGGAGGACTATGTATCCTTAGCATAGGCAGGTGTACTACAAATGTTGGGATACCTCAACATTAGAGCACACCAACCACTGCTAACCACATTGATGGAGAGGTGGAGCTCAGAGACATCCACGTTTCATCTCTTGACGAGGGAGATGATAGTGACATTAGAGGATGTATGGAGGATATTGCGAATGCCCATTGAAGGGCACCTAGCTAGATAGACCCAGAGCCAGGGGTGATTGCGGGAGAGGAGTCAGTAGGTGGTTTTCAAACGAGTGGATCTCCCTATCCAGGGGGCAGACCAGTATTTGGATGGATGAATGGGATTGGGGGTACCTTTGTTGTTGTTGTAACTGTGTGGGTTGATTAACGGGATCCTATTGCCAAATAGGAGTGAGAGGTTTTGTAGCCTCAAGGTTATTGAGGTTGTGCAACATATCGTGGAGAGGAGAGAGGGAGAGTTCACATGGGGTACATGTGTACTTTCACAACTGTACAAAGATATGCACATTGTCTTCTATAGGAGAGCCCTTAGCATGACACATGTTACATTGTTGCAGATATGGGTTTGGGAGCACATCAGTGTGACTAGGCCAGGTGTGTTGATAGTGGGAGATCAAGATGAGAGACTACCAGTAGCATACTAGTATGGGGAAGAGTATGGTTGGCGCTTGCACTACAAAGATGTGAGGGATCTAGAGGGATAGAGGAGGAGACTAGACGATTTGTAGGGAGACCAAATCATATGGAGATTGTATCAAGGGAGACGGTTCAATGAATGGAGAGAGGATGAGAGGAGGCACAAAGGATTTTTCTATGCAGTGTGCTACCTGATCAAGAGGGACCCGCATATCATCGAGCTCCACTGACTAGATAGGGTGACTAGACAGTTTGGTGTGACGTAGGATACCCCGCCAAGGCCATAGAGATTTCATTAGATTACCTGGGAGAGATTGTGGGGTGAGAGGATCAGAATAGATTCTTCTAGATAGAGGTGGGAGGATATGTGGCCAATGCCATATCTAGGGATGATAGGAGGAGAGGCAGATGCAAGGGTGACGGTGAGATACACTATATGGTGGGTGATGCATAGTCCTGGACGGGTCATGACAGTGCACCCAATTATAGGGGCGCTAGGCTATGGGTCATATGATGAGATGAGATTATGAAGGCAGTGACAGAGGGGTAGGAGAGGAGGTGGAAAATGAAGGAGAGGCAAGGAGGATGTGATGATGGAGGATGCAAGAGAGTAGGACTAGCCTGTGGAGGAGGAGGCTATAGCGGTAGAGCCTCTCGTGATGGTACCATACATACCGCTGCCACTCGAGGATCCAGTAGTATTACTAACAGGAGCTCCTCATGCGAGACTCACAGTTGTAGAGTATATACTCGGGGAGTCAGAGGCAAACAAAGACAAACTATAGGCAGAGATATAGAGGTTGCAAGAGGAGGCCCAGAGGGACTACGATGCTCTCACACATGAGGCCGCTAGGATGTCAGAGGATAGGGATACCATGCAACGGGAGAGGGATGAGGCTTAGCAGGAGAGAGAGGAGATGAGGAGGGTGATGGACGAAGCTCAATAGGAGAGGGAGGAGATGAGGAGGGTGTTGGATGAGTTGATGAGAGAGCAGGAGGAGCTGAGGAGGGAGTGGGATGAGATCTAGGACAAGACTGATTGTCAAGAGGTAGTGATGGGATACTCGGGGGTGGTTTTGGAGAGGGCAGAGACATCAAAGAGATAGGTACAAATTCTATAGGGTGAGAGAGATGCACCAATGCAGGAGATGGCATGTATTTAGGCACATATATATTAGATGAGGATGGTATAGGATGCATGGGAGTAGGAGATGAGATTCTTGTCTAGATTACGAGATAGGTACAGAGAAAAGTGGGAACCAGCGAGGAGTCAGGCGACAAAGAGGGATGAGTACATGAGGCAGTTTAGCTACTACATGGTGGCCTATTTTAGAGAGGTCCCAGATCCTAGACAACGTATAACTCCCTACGTCTGAGCGATACCACAGATGCCAACACCATCATGATTAGTAGGGACACACACCCGAGGATATAACATCTATCGAGAGACTCCCTCGTGTAGGGACCAGTGCCAGCCTCCCCTCAGAGATCAGATGGAGCCAACACAAGATAGAGAGGACAAGGATGATAGGATCTAGATTTTGACAGGTGCAAGGTGTAGAGATAGGGGACAAGGACAAAGGACATAGGTTCCACAACATAGACCATACAAAGATCAGTCTATTTGTTGATGTGGTCCCCATTTTTGAGGAGTACTTTGTACCTATATTTCATACGATGACAAATGATAGACATGTATTTATTATTATGATGGACATTTATTATGGATTGTGTTATGGACTTGATATTTTGGGATTTATATATTATGCAATGGCCCTTATTCACACTATGTATTTATGATGTGATGGATGCTTATGTATGGACGTTTATGGAGATGATTTATTATGAGGTATGATGGATATTTATGAGATGCATGTGACTATGATGATTATGATGTATGCATGCATTTATGATGACCTATGTGATATGCACGATGCCTAAAATTTTGTGATGCAATATGTGATGTATGATATGATTATGGACTAATGATTTGTGATGCAAGTGGCGATGTATGTATATTTTCTTTTAATCTCATGATGTGTACCATGAATTACGTTATTGTGATGTGATTATGAAATGAAAATGCAATAAGATGCAATGAACAAAAAATGTGATGTATGCGTGTAATGCAATGTCTATAATGTGATAGACTAATATGTAATGAAATGAAGCTAATTTAAGATTCTTAGAATAAAAAATCTATGTCAATCTAAACAACTTAAAATGAATATGATAATGAAATGCAATGCAAGATGGGATGGACTAGGATTTTTAAAATAAGAACGTTAAATAACCTATATGGATAATGCAATGAGATGATAATAACAAGAATTAATATGTTTAGAATAATCAATTAAGACCAATCTAAATAACTTAAAATTATAATGATAATGAAATCAAGATGCTTAGACTAACAGATCTATATTAGTCCAAATAACTTAAGGTGATAATGACAATGATAATGCAAACATAACTAGGCGAATCATGAGTGTAAATAAGGGCATGCATAATGATGGAATGCATTATTAGGTCGATTTTATTTGTGGATTGGGGTTGATTGAGCTTACTGGAAAGTATTATCTTTGTAATCATTAGAAAAATAAGGAATGATGGATGGGATGGTGGACGTGGAACTACACCCATCAAGATCGTGTGGATCCTGAGAAGAAAAGGAGATGGAAGGTGAATGTTTGCACAACTAGAATCACTAGTCATAGGCGAGATAAAGAAATGGGGGGATAAATGCAATGCAATGGGATGAAGTATGAAATGTAGTTCTAATGTTATTTGCCAATTTTAGGAGCACTATTTTCTGCTATAGCACAAGGAACAAGATGCCAGAGTACGAGGAACCAAGGCAAATATGTGTCCAATGCATGAAACAAACACAACAAACAATAAGGCTATCCCAGCACCCCAAAGTCGCAAGTACTTTGGTCGAGCCAGGCATTGGGATAACCACAAGCACAAAGGATGCCCCAACGTAACACAAGACTGCGGGGATCTTGGTGGGTACTATGCATGACAACCAAGAAGACAACAACCAGACAAAAAGATCAAGAAATGCCCCTATGTTTACCAGTCAAAGTACACCATGATATGATAGATCATGGTGAGCTTGAAGAGGTGTAATAGGTAGCTCAAATGATAGACAAAATGTCAAAAGTATCAAAATATCACAATAAATTTCAAACATCCTTTGCCACAGGATCAAAAGGGTGGATGGGATTGATATGGTCTGTTAGGAAGGATGCATCCTATTGAGACCAAAGATGGAAACTAAACTAGAAGATCAACATGACGCGGGATATCTGAAACCAATTTAACCTCATGATACTAGTGACCTTTATTTGTAAGCACCAACTAGATAGGGACATACTTGATGACATGACAAGACAACAAGACACAAGACCGACACACCCTAAAGACCTAGGGGCTCGGGGGTTGATCAAATATGAGACTTGCCTATGTGAAAGCGTAGAGCCCTCGTAGTTCGATAAAATACCATGGATAAAAGTAGAAAGAGGATGATGGAGATCATGATGGACGACAAAGATTGGATGGACAAATGCCCCGGGGCTAATCAAATGATTGACCTTGCCTACGTGAAAGCGCAGAGGCAACGTAGTTTGAAAAAGGAAAAAGATAATATGAGACCTGATGATGATCGACATGATGGAGGAACCTAGATGATGATCAAGACCGATGATGGGACACAATATATAGGTGATGACGAGCTCATATTAAGGATAAAAGCTCAAGATTTTGGATAGCAGGTATGGATTGTCCAATGCTTAATCATAAAGTACCATGCGATGAATGAAGGGATGTTGATGGGAGGACAAGATCAATTGGATGATAGGATATGATCTCAGGATAAGATGGATGGAAGGACAAAGTAACTAGGACAAAAGGTAGATAATGATTAAGCCCTCTACAAATGGAACATGTTGCCAAGTTTTCACCAAACGTACTTATCCAAGGTGCCATGAAGAGTAGTCTTCACCATAAGATGAATTATTTTTGTTTACTATTTTTGGTTTTTTTTGTGATTTTTTTATTTTTTTGATTTTTTGATAGTTTTTTACTTTTTTTTGTATTTTCTCAGGAAAGGACAACCTAGCTAACTTAGTTATAAATTTTTTTCAGGTGCATGATATTGATGGGATCTTCCAAGGGTTCTCCTTCAGGAGTAGCAAGCTTGTATGTGCCAAAACCATACTTAGCTGTGATAACATAAGGACCTAGTCAATTTGCCTCAAATTTTCCCTTTTTGTCTCGCTGTTGCTGATTTCGTTGATTCTCTTTAAGGACTAGATCACCGACATTGAATTGGCAAGGAAATTTTTTTTTATTGTAGCTTCTCTCGAGATGATACTAATAGGCTTGTAAATGCTTGTACACTTTGATCCATTTTTTGTCTAAGAGCTTCAATTGACTGAGGCAGGAGACACGAGCATCTTCATCACTTATTAGATTCTTCAGAGATATGTGAAGTGATGGGATCTCGACTTCGATCGACAAGATAGCATCAAAACCATAAATGAGGGAATATGGAGTGGCACCAATGGGAGTGTAGATGGAAGTGTGATAGGCCCAAAGGGCGAGATGGATATGGAAATGCCAATCTCGACCAGTGTTGTTAACAACCTTCTTAAGGATTTTGATTAAGGTCTTATTGGTTGCTTTTGCTTGACCATTACCCTGAGGGTAATATGGGGTGGACCAACGGTGTTGGATGCGATATGTCTCACAAAGGAATCTTATACACTTGTTCTTGAATGAATTTCCATTGCCAATGATGATAGTGGAGGGGATTTCATACTTGCAGAGGATATGGAAAAGGATGAACTTGGAAATCTGAACACTATTAATTTGGGAGAGTGGCATTACTTCCACCCACTTAGTAAAGTATTCAGTGGTGGTGGTGATGAAGGTATGGCCATCGAAAGACAAAGGGTATATCTTGCCGATAAAATCAAAACCCCATTGTGAAAAAGGCCATGGTGGTATGATGGGTTGCATATCTTGAGCAGGAGCATGTATCAGGTCTGTGTGTTGTTGACAAGGGAAGCATCTCTTTACAAAATCACAAGAATCATGCTCCATCGTGGGCCAATAATATCCTACTTTGAGAATCCTCTTAGCCAAGGCCATGCCATTAGAATGGGACTCGCAAATACCACTATATACCTCTACTAACGCAATGCGAGCTTCGATTTTGTTCAAACACCTAAGAAGGGTTCCATCATACCCTCGACAATAAAGTGTATCTCCTACTATGGTATAATGGGAGGAGCATTGGATCAAATATTTACGTTGATTATGTGTAAGGTCAGGAGGTAAGATGTTATCATTGAGGTAAGTGTAAATTCATGATACCATGGTGACTTAGGACCTATGATGTCGCACACCATTTTTCTCTCAGGGATGTCATAAGAAGGGATTAAAAGTTGCTCAATTAGAAACTCGCAGTCTATTCAATCTTTTGGCATATCCATCAGTGAACCAATTGTATCCATTACATCAATTTCTTTATTTTGGACCCTAGGGATTTGCTCAAATTGGATAGAGGTGAAGTACTTCTTGAAATCATCCACCATACACTTATAAGTTAGCAACTTCTCATATTTAGTTTGAAACTCATCATTTACCTATTTAATGACCAACTAAGACTCACAAACGAGTGATGTTCCATTGGATGACAATCCTAAGACCTGTAATGAGAGCTTCATATTCTGTTATGTTGTTCGTACATGGGAAGGCTAACCTAAATGATTTCAAGATGTAATCACCTTGTGGGGTTATAAACAAGATACCTGCCCCAACTCCATTGTGTGTGTATGATCCATCAAAGTAAAGTGTCCACGTATTTGTCTCTGTGACTGTAAAGACCTCTTCATCAAGAAACTCTGTGATCAAAGGATAAGCATCCCCTAAAGGAGCATCTTCCAACTGATCTGCTATTACTTTCCTTTTAATTTCTTTTCAATCCACATACTCTATATCAAACTCGCTTAGTAACATGATCCACTTAGCCATATGGCCAGTTAAAGACATTCTAGATAAAAAATATTTGAGTAGATCAACCTTTGATATCAGCTTCATGGGATGACTGAGCATATAATGGTGGAGATTTTGTGAACATAAGACTACAACTAGGAAAGGATTTTCCATTGGAGGATAATTAAGTTCATAGCCCACTAGTGTTTGACTGATATAGCAGATGGTGCGTTCTTTTGAGGACCCATCATGTTGGGCTAGTAATGCCCCTAGTGCAACCGAAGTAGCTAAATTATACAATAGGAGCAGTTTACCTGGAATTGGAGGCATGAGGATGGGCAGATGAGTCAAGTACTCTTTAATCTTGTCAAAGCCTATTTGACATGCTAAATCCCACTTGAAGGTGGTATCTTTTCACAGAAGATGGGAGAACTATTGGCACTTATCAACTAACTGAGTTATAAACCATTTGATGGACTATAGCTTACCTTGAAGGCTCCTTAACTACTTAAGATTGCACGGTGGGGGCATTTCCATGATTAATTTTACTTTAGCAAAATCTGCCTCTATTCCTCTTCTGGAAAAAATGAAACCCAAGATTTTTCCTGATGTAACCCCAAAGACACACTTCTTCAGATTTAGCTATAACTTGTAATGCTCTAACTGCTCAAAGATCTTTCTCAGGACTGTAGGATTTTCTTCTCTTGTTTTGGATTTCCCCAAAAGATCATCCACATAACCTTCCATTATGATGTGAATGAGATCATGGAAGATGACGCTCATAGCATGCTGGTACGTTGCCCCCGCATTCTTGAGGCCAAAAGGCATGACATTGTAAGAAAATGTACCCCAAGGAGTGGTGAAGGCAGTCTTTTGCTAATCCTCAAGGGAAATTTTGATCTAATTGTAGCTAGAGAAACAATCCATGAGGGATAGCATCTCATGTCCAACGGTTAAATCCACCAACATGTCAATGTTGGGTAGGGGAAAATCGTCCTTAGGATAGGCTTTGTTGAGGTCCCAGAAGTCAGTGAAAATCCTAATATTTCCATTTAGCTTAGCAACTGGCACTATGCTAGATATCCAGTCGGAGTATTAAATAGGTCTTATGAATCCAACCTCTAATATTTTTTCCAACTCCTTCTTGACCAACAAAGCTACTTGAGGATGCATTTTTCTCAGCTTTTTCTTAACAGGTTTAGCATCCGAGTGGACATCCAAATGGTGTACGACTAGAGCAGGATCTAGACCTAGCATATCTGAATAGGCCCACGTGAAATTGATTATGCCTTCTTTGAGAAGCTAGACAATAGTGGAGTGCTCTTCTTCTGATAAGGATTTGGCTACATAGGTGATTTTTGGATTTTCTTATGTTCCCAAATTTACTTCCTATGTTTCTTCGATGAGAATAGAAGATCGTTCAAATAGTTGAGTTCCCACAAGGGGAGGATGAACGTCCCCATCTTCCAGTGCCTCATCGAGGTTTTCACTGTCAGATACACCCTTTATTTTTACTTTTTCTGATTCAAGAAGTGTCTCGGGGAGGTTTTCACTAGATGACCCTTTTGTTTTGTGTCATAGCCTAGGTGTATTCTTCTAGGTCACATAGAAGGTTCTATAGGTTGGTGTTGTCCTTGTTCCTCTATACCAAGACCACCTCCCTGATAATTGTACTTTTCAGCCAACTTTGACATATGAGGATAGGTCTCTTGGAAATATTCCACGAGGAGAGGTGATGGTTCAAGCTCTTCTCGGTAGACCCACTAGTTGATGTCGTCTTCCATCTTTTCTTCAAGTGTACCCAAATATTTGAATGTCATTGAAACCATGTTCTTGGAAGTGAGGGTTTTGGTCTTTTATTCTACTTTAGATGTTGACTGAGATGGTTGCCCATACGATTAGGGAGAGGGTGGCATTGTGGCCACATTGAGTGTAGTTTGTATTTCATATTCTCCACAACCCTTGTCAATGATCTTGACCTTGGTGATTGTGGAATCAAAAGTGGTGGATGTGGTGTTGGTTGGAAGATTATGGGATGGATTGGATGATGAGGCATGAGGTGCCCCCACTTCAACTCCAGGATAATAATGAGAGTGGGGGAAGGAAGCTTCCAAAGTGCGGAAATACTCGAACGATTGTGGATTGACTTGTATGGTTACTTCCATTCCTTGGAAAGGAAAATTCAGACATTGATGGTAAGTGGATGGAATGGCTTGCATGAAGTGAATCCATAGGTGACCAAGAAGGAGATTGTATGGAAGATGAAGGTCAAGAACATGAAACATGGTATACTACACAATAGGGCCAAACTGAATGAGAAGACAAATGGTACCTTCAAAATCCCTCTCAGCATTGTCATATGCCTTTATGGTGATAACATGGTTATTCAAATTAGTTGGGGTATATCCAACCTATTTTATGAACTTTAATGTACACAGGTTGAGGGATAAGCCATTATCTACCAAAAACCTTTTTAATTTATGTTGAGCTACAAGGACTTCAATGCGAAGAGGGTGATTATGATCGGGGTTGATGGTAGGCATGTCATTTTGGCTAAAACCCAACTGATAAGTTGACGATAGGTGTCCCACTAAGGCTTGGAACTGAGTGGGATCTATTTCACTAGGTACATGGGTATCTTGTAAACCTTTAGTTAGGATTTATTGATGTACAAGAGAAGACTTAAGCAAATCCAAAATGAATATTTGAGTGGGTGTCTTTCCTAGGTGGTCAAGAATATTTTACCACGAGCTTACAAGCACTGGCTAGGTTGATGTGGAAGGACCAAGAAATGAGATAAAGGTGCGGCGAGTTGTAACAACACACTGAGGATCTTTTCCTTTGACACAAATCATGGATACACTAGGCTCTACTTGGCTAATGCACATAACTATACCATCATAGTTATAAGGTACATTGTTGTAGCTGATGTTATTAGTGTCATTATTTTGACTGTTGTTGTTACTCGACCCATGATTGGCATTAGATGTACTGGCTCCTTGGTTATGCTTAGGGGAGGCGTTTTGGTATATCTGTAGCTAAGCATTGGATGAAGATGCCTTGTTGGTATGCACTTGTATATCTCCACGATCTATAAGATCTTGGACATATGTTTTGAGTCCCCGACACTTGTTTGTGGAATGAAGTTTGATCTTATGAAAATCATAATACTTGTTCTCCTTGTACTAGGTTGTCTTTGGCTTGGATTCATCAAAAGGCTTAGTCACAAGATACATAATCGGATAATTTTCCTGCAAAAGCCTATTGAACATGACACTTAAGGGCTCTCCCAAAGTAGTGAAAGAGCATTTACTATTGCCTTGATTATTTTGATTGGACTATTGAGGAGGGTGAGGTGCGGCTTGCGACACATATATGGGATTTGGAATTGGTTGAGGTGGAGGAGAGTATTGAGGCCTTTGTGAGGTGTTTTCTAATTGAACATGCTTGATATCTATGACACCATCATTGACTGCATTCTTATTTTTGTTCCAGTAGCGAGACTTATCTCCAGAGGACTTCCTTTTATCTAGATTATAAATTTTAATTTGTCCCTTAGCGATGAGGGCTCCCTCAATGCTAGGACCCTTTTCTATGACTTTAAAAAAGGTGGTGACACAATGAAGATTTAGATTATGTCTCATATTTGGGTGGGCGTTGGCCACAAACAGAGTCACCATGTCTTTCTCACTGAGGGGATATTTCACCTAACTTGCCAAAGTATGTCACCTTTGCAGGTAGCTAGCAAAGGTTTCACCATCATGTTGTTTCTCTTTCAACATATCTAGAGTATCAATATATTTCTCCAAATTGAAGGAGAATTATGTGGATTTTTTTTTTGAAAGATCTACAAAAGAAGAGATGGATCCCTTTGGAAGACCCATGAACCAATCAAGAGCTACCCCCGTTAAACTCCTAGGGAATAACCACAGGAGATAGTTGTCATTGTGGAGGACTTCTTGGCAATGTGAATAAAACTCTTGAAGATGGTTCTTAGGATCTTTAGTTCCTTTGTATTTGTCAAGTTTTGACATTTTGAAATGCTTGGGGAAAGGAACGAGTGAAATTTAGGGATCGAATGGATAGGGAAAAATCTCTTCAAACTTGAAAGACTTTTTTGAGGTCCCTGTTGGTAAGTCTTTCAATGCAGCTTTTACTTCCTCCAACTCCTTATTAAAAGGCGTCGATGAAGATGGATTTGATGGATTGGATTGATTGTAAGGAGCATATTGTTGGTAAGATGTGGATGGAGCAGATGCAATTTGATCATATGATAGTGGTGGTGTATATGAAGGAGGCGACTAATATTGATTGATGTAGGTAGATTGTGATGGCGGATTGGTGTAGAATTGATGGTAGGATGGAAGATTTTGGTGATAAGAAGAAGGACCCCCTTGCTGGTATGATGGAGGTTCTTGATAATATGAGGTGGAAGCACCTTGTTGGTATGACTGTTGTTGGTAAGATGGTTGTTGTTGCAAGGCATAGTACGGATTGGTCTGATAATTGTAGGCAGCGTATTGCTAGGATGCATGTAGAGGCTATTATGTATTAGGTTGTTGCTAGGAAATGGTGTGTTGTGGTTGCGAAGGGGTAGTATAGGGTGGTTGTTATTGAGCTTGTTGCAGATTATGATAGGCGTAACCAAATTTTGGGTTGGATGTAGCAGGTTGCACATAGAATGTGCTTTTTGGATGATATAGGTTTTGATCCATGTTGCTAGGAATTGAATGGTGAGATGGTTGAGGTTGTGTTTGGACTTGTGATCATTGAGGGGGTTGATAATAAAGAGGCTGAGTTGGGATTTGAGGTTGCTGAGTGATCTGCGGTTGTTGGAAGGGTGGGTTTTATTGAGATATTTGTTGATGGGGAGAACCTTGAGGCTGATGAGGGGGTTGTGATGGATTACCTCGTTGTTGATGCGAGGGTGGCTATTGTTGTTGCGAAGGAATGGGGATATTTTTCTGCGGAGGTTGTTGCTAAATTGTTTGAGACTGCATTGGAATATGTTGGGGAGTTTGTTGTGGGTTACCTTGCGACAGTTGAGAAAGTGGAATGTTACCTTGAGGTAGTTTTTGAGGGATAGACAAAGGCGACGATAGACTGGAAGTAGGTGTGGATCTAGGAAGTGGCAGTAACACAGCAAAAGGATTGCCCCCAACATTGACTGGGTTGATTAGGTGGGAGAGGTGGTGCAAATGATACTGGGGTCGGACCTTGAGGGATATTCTGAGATGGGGGTGGAGGAAGGTTGTGTGGCATACCATGAGCAAGGGGTTCATTTGGATCAGGTGATACTCATGTGATTGTGATTGAAACCCAGGGGGTTATGGGTCCTAATAAAGCATGGAATTACTGAACCCGGGCTGATGCCAATTATCTATGGGAGGACCCTCGGGGATGTATGAATTCCCCGGAGGGTTCTGCGAGTTCTAGGGATCTTTAGGTGTAGGAGGTGTAGGAGGTGATGTGTTGACAAATTTTGTTAGCTCAAATCCCGATGGTGGTTTGATGCCCTTCATGAGAAAGGTAGAAGGGATCTTATCCCCACGCTCATTAAGGAGATGATCTATCATTTGAAAATTGACGAGATTATTGAGATAATCATTAACTATTACTTCGGGTTGATTGACCATACTTTCGTCAATAGGAGGCGATGTGGTTTGGACCTCAGTATTGGACTAAGATGAGCCACCGTTGTTAAGATCTTGAGGGATGTTAGGCTGGGCACCTTGAGCTTGTTGGTTTGCCATGATTTTCTTTTCTTGCGATCAAGTAAGGGGCATGAAAATGCAAAACTACGGATAACTGAGATGACACTACAGCTTAGAATGCAAATGAGGGTGACCTAAGTGCAGACTAAAGGATTGATTGGATTGGATGATGGATAAAGGATGCAATTAGATTGGATTGGATTGTATTGAATTGATCAATGGGATGACGTGATTGATTAGATTAGATGATTTGTTGGATTGGACCAATGAAACCAATTCTAAACTAAGTTTAGAAGCTTTGATTAGATGGCGTAAGGTGTTGATTGATCGAATTGGACTACAAGATGGATGATTAAGACATTGAATATACCTCAAGATGGAAGTAGATTTATTGGGTTGAAGATGATTTACTGACTCAGGATGGATGAAAATCCTAAGCAGGTGCAAATGATGACGATTGAGATCAGACACCTGAGCCAGCTTGGATAATAATTTAAAACCCCTAAAATGAAGTCTAGGGGATTCAGATTGATGAACCAATGATGGATATGTGATCTAAGGATGATCTAAGATACTCCTAGATGATTTGATTGATGAAACAACGATCTTTAGAAAATGCAGACGAACAAAAATGATGATTACAGGAAAATGGATGATGATAAAAAAAAATTGATCATGGCAAATGACTCGGCTAACAACAGGCTTTTAGTGGCCAAAATGATTCATGTTTTGGAATTTGTATGGGAAGCAAGGTCGCCTCTACATGTCACAAAATTTCCCCTATAGGTTGCAAGGTCGCTTGTCTGGACTAAGAAAATTTTCCTCTGTATCTAGCAAACTCGCCCGTTTAAAGGAGCAAATTTTCCCAAGACCTTAGTGACACTAGAAATAGGCAAATCTGCTAAGAAAAGTCACCTATCTGGTAAAGAAGGTTCACCCAAGACTTGACTAGCATAGGGAACATGCAATTTTTCTTAGCAAGCTCATCCAAGAACCTAGCAAAATCACCCAAGAAGCTGGAAAAATCACCCAAGAAGCTGACAAGTTCGCCCAAGAAGCTGACAAGTTCGCCCAAGAGGCTGACAAGTTTGCCTAAAACCCTAAAACCATTGAAGAATGGGTAGATTTGACTTTTAGGATTTCTTAACGGAAAAATGAACTCGGTTAAATGAACTTGAATGATGAATTGAACGAAGAATGGGATAACCAACAGATAAACGAATACCTAAATGGATCTAAACAGGAACTTGGATGGAGAACAAGATAACAAACAAAAAAAAAGATACCTAAACAAACCTGAATGGGGATTCGAAGGGAGGATGGGATAACATACAAGATTGAAACGGGAAGCAAGATTTCCCTTGTGAAGGGAAAATTTTCCCAACAAGGTAGAAAAATTGCCCAATAGGTGAGAAAAATTGCCCAACAAGTGTGCAAAATCGCTCAACAAGTGTGCAAAATCGCTCAACAAGTGTGAAAAATCACCCAACAAGTGTGCAAAATTTCCCAATAGGTGAGAAAATTCACTTGTTCTAGGGGAACGTGCGATTTTGACAACTAACATACTTGCCTAACGGATGGACAGACTCGCCTGTTCGAGAGAATGGACGAAAACGGGGTCGCCTAAGATGGTAAACCATAGGAAAATTCAC
Organism: Sequoiadendron giganteum; assembly: GCA_007115665.2. Classification (NCBI taxonomy): domain Eukaryota; kingdom Viridiplantae; phylum Streptophyta; class Pinopsida; order Cupressales; family Cupressaceae; genus Sequoiadendron; species Sequoiadendron giganteum. Next base: position 475,575,996 of record CM021109.1, read on the forward strand.
CTCTGACAAAGGAAAATTCACCTAAAAGGATGACCTAGACTAGACTGAAACACAAAATTATTTGTCTAAGTGCAAATTCGCCTCTATAAGGGGAAAATTTGCCTCTGAAGGCAGGGGCTTACTATGGCAAAGGATAACAAGCATGAAAAACAACAAATAAAAGGTTGGACCGACTCAACTGAAATTAAATGCACTGGTATTGCATAAAGAAGACACGCTAGACAACACGATCCTAAAATTAGTGATATGGGTTTGCAAACTTGATGTAGGCCGACCACCTTGAGCGAACAACCCAAGGTTAATACTTTGTGATACCGGGGTGGTTCTCTGGAGCACCCTTTCTCACGAAGGCAAATAACTAGCATTCCAATGGCATAGTTTCATCAACGAATGCCATGAGATCACCTTCATGCTCTCAGTCGAGGACTATCGTAGTCCACCATGAGGATTCCTATCTCAACCCAAGGGAGTACATGGTGAGGAACTTTGGGGTACGATCCACATTCCCTGCACAACACCAAGCCGCAATTGAACACACAAGTCTCTATCTAGGCTATACAAGGTTATCTCTAGCGTCCTCGATATACACAAGGTACATGAGGCACAACCATGATCACCAGCTAGTCACAAGTGTGAGTCAGGAGCCCCAACGAGGTACTAGAAACTCATACCAACTCTTCACGTCTTATCTAGGTACCAACCTAGATTCGATGCTCCGCCAAACATGACGCAACTAGATTGGGGTACAACTTTCGTTCTCCCCCTTTATTTACCTCACCGATAACACGTGGTTGGAATCGTCCCCTGGGTGATAAAGTCCTAGGTAGGTCCCGCTAAAGGAAGATGATACTAGACGCTTTGGCTGGTCCCCAGGCTCACACGTAGCGCAAGGGGAGAGCTTAGACGTACTAGCACCTCCTAGGTAGACTCAACTGGACTAGAGTGAACTACGATTTCTCCTCACCCAAGATCGCCAAGTGGTGCAAGGGGATTGTATACATCAACAGTCCACTCAAAAGCACGATAAACAAATGTATATTGACCCTTTAATTAATCTATGTGTTCCTAGCTAGTGTGGAAAAATGATAGACATATTAACTAAAGGTATTGGACCGATCATTTTGTAGAAACTGCGTTAGTAGTTTCAGACCATTGGCTTGGACAAACAAGAAATGACTGCACAAAACGTTAGTGAAAACCAGAGACACTCACAAATAGAAAAGTTAGCGGGTTAGTACGTAAAACCAAAACTAAAACGATGCTAAAAATGGAAGATCAAAGTCTCAGATTCACCTCATATTCACCTTTGTATGAGGCAAGTTCACCCTTTTATATGTGCAAGTTTTCCCTTGTAACCTGTTCTGAGTAATCAACCTCACCTGTCTCTAAAAGTCTTGACAAGCTCACCCTTGATTGAAGCAAATTCACCCCAAAGAGAAAATCCACCCATGTAATTGTGTAAGATCGCCCATCCTAAAAGGAAAATTCGCCCTTGTTGGAAAATTTGCCCATCCAATCAAGCAAATTCACCCCTATAAGGCACAAGTTCACCTGTCAGGGCAGTCTTGCCTCTATAAGTAAGGTCTGAACTTGCAAAACTTAAACAACAAAGAACATAAAAGTATAGACCCGTGATGTGGGTCCCACCGAGCATGCCGAAAATGTGTGCAGGTGAATTTTCCTAGTCTAAAATGCAAAATGAAATGAAATGCAAGCAAGGAAAAACACAAACAACACCTCAATGATTAGCCTAGTTGAACTTGAACAAAATGAAAAATAAAAGAGTGTTATACCTTGTCCAAGTTAATGGGTTGGCTGGCCTTGTTGATTGCTTGATTTGTGTGCTCCTTTTAATGGAAAATAACATGAAATTGGATGCAAAACGATGTGGATGAGATGAGGAATGCAATGATACAAGTGGGTATTTGGATAGATGCTTGATATCGATGTAAAATGAGCTTAAAAGTTGCAACAATGGTGGATGCTTGAGAGTGCAAGTGTGCTTGAATGCTTGAATATTCAAAGTTCAAGTGCTGCAAATGAGGGAAAATTCTCTAATTTTAGGGGAAGAGCCACTAAACAATGAAGGGTCAAGATGTAGCCACCTTGGACAAGATCAAGGGCTAGGGTGAGTTAAGAGCTCACAAGCCCTCACATCTTGACATGTGATGGGTGATGTGTCAAGAAGGACATGAGGTGGAGGTACTTTATTGTACCTTGGGAATGGACAAGATCTCCTTATAAAGGAGGTCATTGTCCCCATGTGGATGATGAGACTTTTGAGAAATTAAAAATTCCTTAAAAAGACCTAGGAGGAATAAATGTGAATTAAAAATTCACATTGGGAAGGGTTTGCCTTCTCCAAAAGGAGAAAGCATTTAATAAAAGGTTGACTTGGGGGTATGCCATACATGTCATAAGGGGTCAAGGTGACCTAATCAAGTAATTAGGTTGTGCAAACAAGGGATTAAGGTGGATAATGAAGGATTACGACAAGTGGACTATGATGGAGGATGTGACATTAATCCTGATTAAGGGTATGCACATCCTAATAGGAGATTAATTAAATTAATCCAGATTGGGGAAGGATTATGGAGGATGGGATAGGGAGAGAGAAAATAATGAATTTAAATATTGATTTAAATTCATAAGGGCAAATGACTAAATTAAATAAATAGGAGTATTTATTTAATTTAGAGAGGAAAGGGGATAAAGGTAAAACATTTAATTATTTAAACTAAATACCTTAAGAACATTAGAGAAAGGGGGAAACATTAATTAAATAAATCATTTAATTAATATTGATGGGAAAGGTGAGATAGATGAATTAAGGGGATGAATTTGGCCTTATGGGAGAGGTCAAATTCAGATGTCTACAATAATAAAGAAAATTGTTACTTTTAAAACTTTTCTTATTACATTAATGGAATTGGGAATTAAAAATGCTAATTTAGTAGAACCCAAAGTATATAATTGACAAATTGAGTTCAAAAGTGTAAATATCATAAAATAAGGAATGCCATCAAAATATGAAACTCATAGTCCTAGATGCTATTGTGATGCATATATGATTTGCATGATACATAGTCCCTCTCATTCACTATCATCCCAATCTCATGTCCAAAAAAGTAATAAAATATAAAGTTTCCACCATATTTTGAACTCACTTATACGATAGGGTATGAGGACAAAAAAATTAGAAAAATAAGGTAAACCAAATGATATAGAAATGAAGAAAAGTAATCTAACCTATGTATTTAAGGAAATAAGAATAAACATGATAAGAACAAGATGGGAGGATGAAAATCCTTGTGTGAGTTTATCCTTGATAAACTTGAAGAATTGTTAAGGAGCTTGCCATTAATTGACAATCCCATACTAAGGTCTTTCGACCTCCACAAACATCCGAGATATAGAAAATGATAAAATATTATGTGTGCTTCTATCCTAATTGTGTTTAGGAATCGAAAGAGTAGTGAAAAATGTAGAATAAATTAGAATGTAAATGAAAGTGTTAAAAATCAAGATGATATCCCAAGTTACCAAGGACACTACAAAATGATGCTATAATAACAATAAGAAAGTAGAGAAGGTAAGAGCAAAGAAAAAAAGAACAATGCCATTGAGCTAGAAGATTGATGAATCCAAAGGGGACAAGGATGTTGCTAATTAGCGTAAGGCCTTCAAGAAGATTTTGTAGTAGTGCTAGTGTGGTCACATAGAGGAATCAATGCCAAAAGAAGAGTTGTAGAAACTTGTAGAGAGCGTTATAGATAGCTTGAGGACATGCGAGAATACAAGATTCAATGAGAGGGAAAGAGTCTAAGTGTGTGAATGAACTATAGGAATCAAAATGAGAAATAAGATAGAGATATGATAGTTGGAGAGCCACTCATATTTGTATTGAATGGTTATTGTTGAATTGGGTAGGTAGTAGGTGGAAACATGTTAAAAAATAAATAATAAAAAATAATTTGGTGTAAGATGTTAGCACATCATGTGCTACATGTCTTGCCAATGTCTAGATAGTTTCAGCTTTGACAAAGATGAAACACAAAAAAAAAACACAGTTAAAATAGTTGTAACATGAGTTTGACAAAAAAGACCAAGGGAAGTAAGGCCTTGGCACCATGGGGAAAAATTCTAAGACAAGAGTTGAAATGAACCTAAAACACACTAGAGGGATAGACACCAAAGTGAGTCCAAGTCATAATTCTCTATTTCAAGGTTATAAAATTTATGAGTTGTTACATCCTCAAATTTGACTTGGTGAGTAGATGAATCTAATTTAAATCACTCCTTTGCTTGACCCATTATCACACAACCATTGATGCAAGAGGGATTAATCAACTAAAAAAGATAAAGTAGGTAACCACCCTATTTTAGATGCAAGTTGGGAGCAAAATTATAATAAACTTTGTGCAAAAGTATATATTTCATAAAATTTAACTCTAAGATGTTTAGGTTGCATCAATGATATGAAACATATTTTAAATTCATTGAATACTCATTAAATCAATGATCAAAACACATGATAGCATAACTCATGATTGAAAACTAAAAGAAAAAGAAGAAAAGAACATAAAACAAGGAAAACTTCATGTAAAAGCAAATTCAAATAGTTTCCAATACCTTGAAATGTCACATTTTAAGTCCCTTATAGATTTCTCAAGGAGGAGAATCTCTAATTTTATATTTTGATTTATAATTACAAACAGAGGCTCATTTTAAAACACTATAATTATTATTTGACTTTAAAATTCATAAGTCATTCTTAAGATGTTTAAATTGTTCCTTGAAAGCCCTCTTTACCCACAAAAGTCTTATAATAATGACCTATCAAACAAGTCACTTTTTCATAAATATCAAATTGATATTATTTTAAATATTCTTTCAACCATATGAATTATGTGGCAATGATCTTTGGACAAATCTAATTCTCAACAATAATTACATGATTAAAACTTTGTCCATATACTTCTTATTCAACTACTCTCTACATATCTTCCCTTTAATAACAATTTCAAATAATCCCCATCATCAAACCTCACCATTTCTTTTATCCATACTTTCTTATAATTTCTAATCATCAAATTATCCATGCTCTACGTGCTAAGTGAGATGATCACTTAAAGAAGCACCATTTGCCACCCATTAAAACCCTACACAAGAAAACAAATTATTATTTTTCTTCAAGAAAAAATTAACAAATTAACTATCCATTATCATAAATTTCATAACAGCAATAAACGATAATCAATTAGATAAAATAAAATAAATTAATTTTCCCTATTTGAACCATTAATAACATTCTATTTCCACAGTCCATAATGATATTAGTGCAAGATTTCTGGATAAACTATGTGCGATTTTTCTACTTATCATCCTAATGATGGATCATGAAGTATGATCCAAAATATTGATGAAAAAAATTGCACACAATTTATTGAGAAATCTTACACTAATACTATTTGAACCAATTTAGTTTGTGATTTAAAATTCAACAAACTTAAAGTATGTCTCCAATTGATGCTTAGAACCTATACTATATATGCTTATATACTAGTAGAGATACTCTTATTTTCCTAAGCTTCCTTTATAACCCATAGGCTTATAGAAGTAAACACCACTAGAGAATCTATCATAGATGGGCCTTCAAACATTGCTCTCAGATAGAGTAGAGTATCAAATTTAAATTAATAGTAGGCTTTAAATCAACCATTAGACTAAGATGGATCAACGACCCCTGTAAGTTGTAGGTAGAAAGATCAAGGGCTATTGTAGGTCGGCTAAAACAAAATAGCTCGACAATAATTGTCCGCTTTATGCTCTCATCAAACGGTCTATGAACACAGTTCTAAGATCTATGGATAGCGGTGCCCGAGAGCCAAACTGAGATGCCCACGAATTAATGCACCTAACAGAGATACATCACCGTTAACCAATGAAGATACACCACCTATCCTGTCCACTTCAAAGTGCTTACCCCACCGATGACGTCAGTGACCGCAGCCCAACCGAGCCGGTAGTCGGTCGCCACCAAGACCAAAACGGACAGCTTAACGCATGTACTGATCGACTGCGAGGGTCAACATCATATTAAAATAAAAAGTACGTGTGATAAGGCTAACAATTGGCTCACTCGATAGGTTATCCGACGGTTTGTGGAAAGGGGCATCAAGATCGATGGCCCCCATCCCTCGTGGGCTACAACATGTGGGGCCTTTAAAGTTTGGGTGTAGGTGAGGCAACATGTGTCCCCACACACCAAGATTCAAAGCTCCTAGGGTTTCCAAGTGATCATTGAATTAGATACCATGTCAACTCCAAATGGGATTGTACTTATACTTAGTGAAGGATGAGGAATGAAATGCAATCTTCACTAGGTTAGAATGTTGGCCATGGAAGAATACATAGGATCCCAACTTCAAACACATGGAGTTAATGATACTTGAGAATTAGATGACAAACTAGTAGGCTAGTTCATAATTTGTGAGCAAGGACCTATGGGAAATAATGTCAAAGGCTCGAATGGTATGAGAAATGGCAGTGAAAGGGGATTAGGAATAAGTCTAGGAATAAGTCTGGATTGAATAAATTTAGTTGAAATTAAAGGTATGACATAATTAAAATAAGGCGACCAAGAAATCTATGAATTGTGTAAATCCTAATGTAGACATAGTGAATTTGTCATAGTTCAAGGTCATAAAGCTCAATGTTGAAATCATGTATATATAGGAATAGACTCCAAAAAAAAAAGCCATAATATGGATCAAATATTTAAATAAGTAATATATATGCATACTTGGTGTTTTCAAAGGGCAAGTCGATGAATACAATAAGAGCCCAAAATACCTATGAATAAAAGTTAAAATAGGTATCTCAAAGCATAAAAAATTAATGTTTGTTTAGATAAATTTAAGGAAATCCTTAAGCACACATGCATTAGAATTGGAGAGAAAAGTTAGGCATGCTAAAACAAGCCTAATCATGGTCAACAAGATGTTTCAAACCTTCAAGAATGCACAAGGTAAACATTATCCATGAATGGGTACTCTCATGAGAACAAAACCAAGTTTAAATGTCAACTTGCAACATATACTTGAATATGAAATCTTTTGGAGCAACCCAAACAAAGAAAGTTATATTTTTACCTTAAATGCACAAGTGCTCCATGAACATGCCCAGTGACTTAAAATTAGGACCATGAGTCTCTAAGATTTGAAAAATAGAGTCCCCAATTTTGAAAGAATAAGGGGTTTATTGTGGAGGTTACAAATGTTCCCTTATAACAAATGAAATGCAATTTAGGAGTTCATACAAGGGTATCGGGGATATGAAAAGTTATGAAACAGGAAACTTTGCTAGCTACACTCAATGACTTTGCAATCTTATGTACATATCAAAGTTTGAATTCCTTGGAAGATAAACCTACAACATGATCCAATGGGTACTCCATAATAATGTAGCATTGACTCTCCCAAAATAAGAAGAATTGCTTGAGAAATCAAAATTCCTTAATTAGCCTAACTAGAATAAAGGAATGTGTTCATAACCAAGTTAGTACATATCAACCATAAAATTATATTTTGCATTATTCTTGCCATAGCGTGTGCATGTGTATTCTTTCCTTTTAGAAATTT